>CAUYTI010012425.1:0-95281 GCA_963575145.1 Galago senegalensis
TTTTTTTTTGAGACAGAGCCTCAAACTATCCCCCTGGGTAGAGTGCCATGGCATCACGCTCACAGCAACCTCCAACTCCTGGGCTCAAGCGAGTCTCCTGCCTCAGCCTCCCAAGTAGCTGGAACTACAGGCACCCACCACAACGCCTGGCCATTTTTTGGTTGTAGCCATCATTGTTGTTTGGCGGGCCGGGGCTGGGGATTGGAACCCGCCACCTTAGGTGTATGTGGCTGGCGCCTTAGCTGCTTGAGCCACAGGCGCCTAGCCAGAAGGGAGGATTTAGATAACCAGAATACTGGAATTCTGGAAAGAGACTTCTTGACACAGATGAACAGAACTATATACCACAGAGGAATGCCAGCTTTATGTTTTTAGCCAAGGACGTTAAATAGGTGTACAGTTGCATGGCTGATTAAGGCCCTCCAATTAAGTATCAAGTCTTCATTATCGAATTGAGGCCTTTATTGTCTACAGGAAAAATTACTTTTCTAAAACACCTTAGAAGACCCTCATGTATTTTAGACTTGATTGGCTGGCTTGATTAATGGACGGATGGATTTGTTTTGCTTTTTCATAAACAAGTATGTGATGAAGTACAAATGAAAAAGACTTGCTTGGTGGTGTCCTGCCTGGGGTGACCTATCAATCATTCTGCCTGGAGTGACCTATCAATCATTCTGCTTGGGGTTGCCCTCTCATTCTCTTCATTTTAGACAGTTTAGCTATGGCCACAGAAAAGAAAGCATGTCTTTCTCAGTGATGGAAATTAAATCAGATACATTTGATATGCAAGAGTTGTATATTTCATAGTTTTTCTCCGTGTTGGTAAAGAAATAATCTTTTTTTTTTTTTCACCAGAGAACAAAAATACTTTTACTCATGTTTTATCTCTGGATATGTTTAAGGCAATACTTTTAATGCAATACCTAATGCAATAAAATTAATGCATTAGAAGACTCCAGTTTACCTAATGTCAGGTTTACATAGCTCACAAAATCCTGTGAGAAGTAACTCTGATTTATATTTTTAAGACATTCTACTACTAACTTTGCTCCAGATTGCGTGTATAATGAGTACATCACCGAAGTAACAGGGACATGAAACCTTTTATAAATGAGAAGTGAAATGGTGCAATGAAACATCACTTTGTGAGCTACGGCATTTTCTCCTCTAATGTTTGCTTTTATTTATTTGTTAAAGCTTTTCTGTGACACAAGAACTTCATCCTTTTAACTTTTGCTATTTATAACCTCTTGCTAACTTTTACCTCATCTCCATTTTATTTATATTTGGGAAATCATTAGGCCTGTAACCCAGTAACCCTGTAACCCTGACACAGGGATAGGGTTCGGGACTTTTATATCACCTATTATTTAAAAGTTTTCTTTCTTACATGACCTGAATTTTTTATAGAATTACATCACTCCCAAACAAAATAAAACTTTAAAACTAAAATTCCCTGAAGTAACATCCTCTAGTAACAACATTTATGATAAAAAGCAAACTTCCTGCAGCTTTGAAACAATAACTTTTGGTTCAAGACAGGATTTGATTAGATATGTGTTGAAGGGTAAATTATACTTTGGAATATCTAAATACAGCTTGATGCCAAAGCTAATTTAATAATTTATTAATTTATACAGCTGCTGGATTAGAGGCAAGAGATGAGATGGAGGCTGGGAAGCCAATGAAGATAAAAAAAGATGGAACAGAGTAAGTGTGTTGAGGGCTGATGTGAGAAATGGATAGTGTAGAAAAATGAAAGCTCAAGCTCAGCAATAAACTGAGGCCACAAGCTGAAGACAATCCCACGGGAAGAGGAAAAGAAAAAAAACGTGGTGGACACTATTCAAAACTATAAGAACTCCCAAGTGCATGTGCCTGGGAAACATACATCTAATGGCACTAGATAATTTAAGGGAAAATATTATAAACACAAATGCCTAACTTCTTAATCAAATTAGAGTGAACCCAGGGACTTTTTAATGGCCTTGCTAAAAGTACCACTTGTCTGTTGCCATCCAAGGGCTGAGATGGCTGAATACCAGGCATGCACTCTAATGATCCTTAGAGTTTCTGATTTCAAATATCCCCACTCAAAAGGAGGTATGGAGTAAGCAAGAACAGCTCATATGAAAGCATAATAAGCAATCATGTTTCTCATTGTCAGAATATACATAGAAGAGAAATATTGGGCAATGTTCACAAAATAGGGAGCAGTACAGCCCACCATAGACTCATAGACCTTTTAACCTTTAAAAGAATAAGAAGATACTGATAGTTTAAATCAAAAGTAGTAGCCACTATTTGGTTGCGAAACCATTTGATCTCAATGAAAATATTCAAATAAAATAAAATAGAGTATTATTTTATGTTTGTATTCTTTATATATAAGAAAGAATCATTTATAATAAAGGTACGTGTTACTTTGTAAAACTTTGTTTCCATTTGATGAACATGATGTGTGTTATATCATGTCGAGTGTGTGTGTGTGTGTGTGAGTTCACGTGTGAGTGGGTGTGTCCTCAGCGTGATTATAGGGTCCTTTTACAATTATGTATCTTGGTAGATAAATTTGAAAGTTTCTGTTTAAAAAAGTAGACAGGAGCAGAGGTCAGAGGAATCCACCAGGATTCATTCATGTGATGATGTCAACAAATATTTAATATGAAACTAATTAACTTATGATGTTTTGTGACTTTTACAAAGTCTCTCTACAGTCTCATATGGATGCTGTAGTCTCTCTACCGTCTCATATGCTGTAGGATGAAAGAGAACATGAGAAACACACAAGATAACACAAGCTTGTCCAGTGAAAGCACCTGAATATACAACAAAGGAACTCTGTTTGCTGTCCATGTGAAACCCCATGATCAAAATATTCAGTCATTTGATAGACAAATATAAGGCTTACTTAATTATAAAAACCTTAAAATAAGAATTTTTTTTATTTCAAGGAAGTAATTCATAAAATATTTCATAAACAAATATAAAGTCAAGTTACCTTTTATAAGCTAATTTAGTTTAAGAACAAAATAATGATAAATGATCAATAATAATAAATGATGTAGATATCATAATATGTTAAAAAATCTTCATGTCTATTACCATAAAGCAAGTTAGAATTTACATAAAGCAATGTGCATTGTAATATACAAATAAGAGTGCCAATATCTTCTACTTTAAAGTCTTCGCGTGATCAATAGTTGTTAAATATGTATTTCTTGGTAATAAACTCTTTTCATTAGTTTCTAGAACTTTTCCCACCTTAAAAAATGGACACTCTGGTAACACTGGTTTTTATTACTTTGGCTTATACAGACATTTCCCCCCTGCTAGGAAAAAGAATAAGGGCTCAGAGTATTTTGTTTGAACTCTGACATTAATTTTGAATTCATGTAACATAAAAGTATAAAGAAAAAAAAATCAATAAAGGTCTACTTTATATCTGTAATCCCAAACCCTACTTCCATGCTTCTCCTATCTTATACAAAGAAATACCTTTTGAACCAATTTTTACCCCAGCCAACAGAAATTAATGTGAAAGTTGATTCTGTTTTCCTACCTATTGTAACCAAACCTGGAGATGATTTGATTAGTGTATTTTTGGTTTGTAAAATGTTGTAAAAGTATAAAATATGCTTAATTTGTAGAGACATTTTTGATAATTTTGTTGGGATATGTTCATACATTTAAAGCAATGTATAAAAACATTCAATCTGTCTAAAAATGCTTTTTAGTCAAATAATGAAAGAGGATATGTCATAAAAACCCTATTCCAGTGTTTTCCTACACTGGCTGGTGCAAAATAGCACGTCTTTTAATCAAATTCATTATGGTACTTCTCATACAAAAGTTTCATTTTCTTTGAAACTCATCTACACAATCACTCTGAAATACTTATAGTATAAGGTTGTGAAAATTTGGGATAACTGTCCTATAATGCTGATGAATTACAAATTTTCCTTTGATATTATTTATAGGATTTTTTCACAAGCAAAATTATAGTGATTTGATCAGCTGACACTTTCAAGAAACAAAATCCCCCATTTCACAATATTTTTCCAGCTAGAGCCAAGTACACAATTTTATTATTTGCAGTGTAATTATATGTGACCATCAACCCAGACTGTTTAAAAATTTTATGTGTATACTGGAAACCTGTTATTTTAAGTGTTAGAGTGAGTAATTGATAATGCTTCCTACTTTTAGTAATATTTCAGAAGTAATCACTGAAAGAATAAACAAGATATGCTATCTTTGCTAAAATGCCAGTTTACGTAACTCTCTTGTGGGAAAGACCACTACTAATAGCTGAAAGTTCTTAGTGCCTTAGGGCTTCTTCATTTGCTAAGACATGATAATCAGCTATGCCAGACTGCTTTGGCCTGAGTCTCTGCCAACTCATGAATCTATCTCTCAAAAAGTGCCATGAACAGAATGAAGTGTAAGCTGCTTCTGTCTTCAGAGTCTTCTGTTCATAATCTGGAAGCTCTGTTATTGTTTGGAAAGAGAAAATTAAATAGAAGTCAGATTGAAAATGGAAATCCTTACCAGGAAAATAATATTTAGTTTATATTCAATGAGCTTAAAATTGTAATAAAAATTCAATTTTCCATCCAAAATATTTCAATATCTAAAACACATCAGTGAGGCCTATTCTGAGTGCTCTAAATTTTGTGAGGAATTCTATTTCACCAAAACAGCTTTATGTATAAACTGTTTCCTTGTTCTTTACGGCTTATGCTTCCACTTTTAATAACCTGGGTTATTTATTTCCCAGTTTTTATTAATATTTAGAGGGGAATAAAGTTAATTTGCAACATAAGGATGTAGAAATATGTGCTTGTTTATTTTTAATTTAAGCTACTACTGAAAATACATTACAACATAAAGTCACAATGTGACAGGTTGCAAAAATGGTCTCAAATTCATTCCTTTTTTGTGCCACAACCTGCCAGTGCATCCCTTGGCCATGCGATTTCCTTTGACCAATGGGACATTAGTAAGTTTGACCCACTGGTACTTGTCAGCTGATTGCCTTAAGGATCATAATAGACTTAGAGAAAATCTCCCAGCTCCTCCCTCAAGGAAAGACTTTCTGTCCAACTTCGGAGGATACAGTTAGAAAACAACCCAGACCTATCAGCTTTTCAGAGGGTGCCTCTGTGGCAGAGGTTCCTGTTGCTGGATGTGAAGCCTTTCTGATTTGCTTTTTTTGTTGTTCTTGTGGTTCTTTTTTGGTGTTAGTTACAAATCAGTCTCTTACATCCCACAATCTATTTATGGATTTGATCCTGGAAAACCCAACCTGAGAAAGGGAATTCTATTGCTGTGGAAACAAGCCTGGGTTTCTGCTGGCAGAAGACATGATGTGCAGAGACTAGATGAGCTGTCCCAGGGGAGGCCACATGGGACCAAACATGCCTTAGCCAACTGCATAACTGATTAACTATGTGGCTGAGACCAGCTGAAACAGGCCACAGAATCACACAACTGATCCCAGCCCAAAGTTGTAATTCACAATTTGTGATGTAATAATTCATGCTTGTTATTTTAAACCAGCCAGCTCTGTCAGGGATTGGCCCAGAATTTACTAAATTAATAAAAATGTTGACACAAAACCAAAAGGCTACTGTGAACAAAAAAACCCAAACCCTTAAAACCTGCAGTATTAATTTCAGAAGTGGGAGGAGCAAAAGGGTCAACAGCTTGGTTCTGAGCCTTCCAATGTCTACCAGCAGAAAGCACATTGACAAAGCAGATATGTGCAAATATGAACCATTTCTTAGGGAAAAAAAGGGAGTCTTGGAGGGAAAAGTTAATAAATCAGAGGCCAGAACCAAGATACGCAAAGAATGATTAACTAGGAAGGAAAACCCAAAGTCTATCAAAGAAAAAATGAGAGAAAAAGTACCCATGACAGATAGCCTCCATCTCAGCATTGTACATTGAATGAATCAGAGGCAGAAGCTATCTTTTTAGTTCATCAATTTCTGGGTCAAAAGTAGCTGAATTTAGGGATCTGTCTGTCTGAATATAACTGAAGCTAATGAAACTCTGTGCTTCAAGGTCAATACCATGATTTTGTGATATTTTTAGATGTCCTAGGATGGCACTGAGGACATCTTAACATAGAAAGATTGTTAATAATTTGTGGCCAGAGGTTGAATTGTGATAGAATGTAAAAATGTTTATAAAAGTTCCCTCCTCTGCTTTCACGTCCTTTAGTGATGACTTCTCCCATAACTGACCATGTGACTTCCTTTGCCAATGGGGCAAGAAGCAAATGGGACACCAGGAAGGTTGAAAATGTTCCACTTTAAGGAAGGTTTCCTTATTGGTCCCAGGAAACACAGCCCCATAAGAGGCAGCTATCCTTCTGGAAGATGATAGACCTCATGGAGAAAAGATGAGGCAAAACATTAGAGGCTTCCCTAGAAAAAAACAGCACCCCCTCTTCAGCTGATTGGTGACTGAGAGTAGATGAGTGAGTCAGCTGAGATAAATGAAAGGAATGCCTACCTGACCCACCCAAATGGCCAACTCACAAAATCTGAGACCAAAAGAATTGTTTAAAAGCTCTAGCTTTGGGGGTAACTTGTAAAAACAGCCAAAGCTAACTAAAATAATCAAATGTAGGTAAAACACTGAATAATTTTATGAATATTAAGCTATAATATATTACAAATAGATTTATAATTTTAAACATATACTTTCTTTTTGGCTGGGGCTGGGTTTGAACCTGCCACCTCTGGCATATGGGGCCAACACCCTACCCCTTTGAGCCACAGGCTCCACTCTTAAATATATTTTTTAATAATTCATTAATGTAAAGCAGTCCTCAAACTTCTCTATCTTTTGGTGGCTATATTTCAAATTTATTTCTTCTATCTACATCAAAGTTTAATTTTTACTTGAGAAGTCACATATACTATTATAGGAAATATTACATCATATTCATAGTTTGTTTTATGAAAATAAAATTTAAGGTATATTTATTTAAATTAATTATACTATGATTGTTTCTAAGCTTCTGGGCATATGAACCAATTATTTTTAATAATTTATTTCCATAAGTTTATAGATTATTATAATAACAGGCACAAAATAACTTGTATTTTTCATTTTGAAAATTACATTCCATTTCATTTTGAAGAACTGCATTCATTTGCATTTTAGTTACATGTGCTTAATTTTAAATATATAATGTATACTTAAAAACATTTTATGAGAAAATCCTTAAAAACTAAAAAAGAAAAAAAAACAAAAACATCGAACTGCTGAGAACAGAGATACTGGAACAAGGAACTGAAAGTACTGCTCAGTTACCCAGTCCCTTTTTGTGCCAGCCACAGCTGGGCAATTGGCTTTCACGCATAACTACCTACAGTAAGAAGCTTGCTCATGGCCAAGTCAATAATTACAGAATCAAATCATACATCATTCTTCCAAGACTTAATTTGTCATGCAAGGTTTTAAAAAGTAAGGCTGTCATAAAATATTGCTACAATTCCTGGGTCTGATATCTAACTAGTGTTTTTGACCCAGTTAGATGGACTGAATTGAAATCTTTTGATAAATATTTTGCCAGATCATTTTAAAATTAATTTTCACAATAACTCCTTGAAATTTCTTATAAAGAACTATAGTATATTGATAAGGTTTTTATGCTAATTTGGAACATTTCTCTTTTTGTCTCCCAATCTTAACATATTAGAAAGTTTTGTGTTAGCCAAATTTTGCCAACAAAATAATTTTTAACCTGATAACTTTTAGTTTAAACATTTGTTGTGTCTCTTTAATATTTGTATAATGTTTTAGTAGAATGTTTCAGGTAAATCATACTATATAAGAGGTAAAGAGAACTATATTTTATAGATATTGCCTAGGTGAGGTCATGCCCAGATACACCCTAAGTACTGTTTTGTAAATATTGGTGGATTGAAGAAATCGATAGGAAGTTTGTAAAAAGTTAAGATGTCCATAGGAACCTAATGGCAACACCGTATTGCTAACTAAATGCTAGGTGTTCCAGGATCTGTGAACTATCATTTTAAAGGAATTCGTTGTTAATGAAATTGCTAAATAAAAACATTATATCCTGCAAAAAAAAAAAGTGGTCATTTTCCAGATAATTGCAGAATAAAGCATTTTGAAATAATACTTTATCTATCACTATCTGGAAACATAATTTTTTAAATGATTAAAATAACTTTACTTTTCATCACCATATATTTCTTCCTTTAGTTTTCAACATGTGTCTACCTAGTTCTTTTTCTTTTTAATTTCAAAATATTATGGGGGTAAAAGTGTTTTTGGCTACACAAATCTCTGTTGTAACGCTTGAGTCAGAGTTATAAGTGTGCCGATCACCCAGATAGTGTTCATGGTACCCAGAAGCAGGTTTGCACTCATCCTCTCCTCTTCCCTCCCTCCACTTGAGTTTTGCATCTCACTGTCCATGTGTGCTCATCAGTTAGTTCTAGTTTTATAGTGAGTACACGCAGTATTTATTTTTCCATTCTTTAGATACTTCACTTAGGATAATGATCTCCAGTTCCATTGAAATTGTTACAAAAGGCAATAAGGCATCCTTCCTGGCTGAGTCATACTCTGTGGTACACATATGCCACATTTTATTAACCCACTCATGAACTGATGGTGCTTGGGCAGTTCTACATCCTTCCAATAGTGAATCGTGCTGTGATAAACATTTAAGTACAGATGTTCTGACTTAACAAAATAACTTATTTTCCTTTGGGTAAATGCCCAGTAATGAGATTGATAGGTTGAATGGTAAATCAATTTTTAATTTTTCGAGGAATCTCCATACTGTCTTCAGTAGAGGTTGTACTAATTTGTAGTCCGCCTCTGATAGGATATAAGTATTCCTTTCTCCCTGTATCTACACCAGCATCTACTGATTTTGGACTTTTTAATAAAAATCATTCTAACTGGGGGAAGGTGATATTTTAATCACCTTTTAATTTTCCTGATAATTAGTGATGTGAAACATTTTTCATTTATTTGTTGGCCATTTGTCTATCTTCTTTTGAAAAGTTTCTGTCATGTCTTCTGCTCAGCTAAGGAAATAACAGAACAGACAACATACAAATGGAACATTTTCTCAAGCTATGCACCTAAGAACCATAATCTACAAAAAACTCAACCCAAACAGCAAGACAAAAAAATATAAACAATCCTATTAAAGAGTAGGCAAAATATGTGAACATAATCTTTTTTAGTTCTTAAATAATAAAAGATAGGTTACAATACACATAAAAACAATCTCAGAGATTCTGTTCTTTTGTTCCTTTTCTGTGTGAATCAGAATTTCAGAAGGTGTGAAAAAATCTGTTTTTTAGCAAGGGAAATGTTGATTTTGTGGTTCTCAAAGTGGTTTTGTTATTATGCTGTACTTCCATATTAAGTCCCTACTCTTAACCAGGATTATATCCAAGGATCTTTCAATATTATTTATTTTACTGCTCAAAACACTTACATAATGTATATATTTTTATTCCCATGTTACTGAGGTGAACAATGATTAAATAATCAGCTAAAGTCAAAGAAATAATAGGAATAAGGGCAAGAATCAACGCAGCTCTGTCTGACTTCAAAAGTAATGATCCCTTTAATGATCATCTAAAAACCATAATATTTTGTTTGTGTGAGCCTCAAGTAGGCTCTGGTAACCAAATTCAATAAGTCAAAATTATTATAAACTTTGTCATGATGTATGAATATTCAGAAATAGATTATATGGTGAAGTAGAAACATATGATAGAAGACTCACAGTGCTTTAAATAGGTTGAATTTTTGTAAAAGTCAGCTTTATACTATTACCCTTTTTCTGTAATCTAAAGTCTATAAAAATAGCATAACATAATAAATATGTACAGTATTAACGGATCGTGAGATAAGTGAAAAGAGTGATAACAGATTGGGGTTGGAAAGATTCTTACAGGAACAAAAAGTTTAGCTGTAAAGTATTAATTATCTTATTGATACATATGCTTTATTTTCATTTTTTATTCTTGTGATGTCTTTTGGTTTTGGCATCAGTATAATGTTGGTTTCATAGAATGAGTTGAAAAATATTCCCATATCTTCTACTTTTGGGGAGAATGTGTGAAACATTGGTGGTAACTGTGCTCTAAACATTCATAAAAATCATAACAAAACCATCTAGTCCCATAGTATTCTTAGTTGAAATATTTTTATTCTTCTTTTTGTTTCTATGTTTCTGGTTGTTATAGAACTGTTTATATAGTATAGTCCTTATCAATTCAGTTTTAGTGGTCTGTGTCTTATATATTTGTTGATGTAATGACCACAAGTCTCTGAGGATCTATTTATTTTCCATGTATTTTTGTTTCATAAACTGGATGCAATTTTAATTAATCTGTCTTCAAATTTTCTAATTAATTCTACACCAGCTCATATTTCTTTTTCATCTGACATACTTCTCATGTCCTTAGAGTTGTTTAGATTCCGTGTGATTGTTTAGATGATGGTCTCCTTGACCTCTTGGAAAATATTCGGAACACCTATTAAAAATAACAGTCAAGTTAATCCAGCCTCTAGGCTGCTTCAGAAACAATTTCTCTTTTTGCTGGTGTTGCTATTAGCCACACTTTCTTATTTCTTTGTTCTTGTCCCACCTTACTTGTCATTGTCTTATTTCTTTCCCTCTCCTAGGACCTCTCTATTGCATGAAACACTACAACATTGAAATTAAACCAATTACATAGTCTTCTCATTCACAAGAGAGACCCATTTCCCCTCTGGAAATGTTTGAATAAATAGTAAGCATCAAACTTTCTTTTTCTGCTAAAAGATAAAAGCCAATTAAAAACTCTACAGTGGAAATTAATAACTGGAGTTATTAATTGGAAAGCCAATTAATTACTCTGGAAATGTTTGATGCTTACTATACTTAAATAGTATACTTGCTATACTTAAATAGTATAGTAAGCATCAAACTTTCTTTTTTCTGCTAAAAGAAAAAAGACAATTAATAACTCTACAGTGTTTGCTAAGTGTTCAAGCAAAACGAAGATTTGCACATCTCTGACTTAAATTCAAAAGCTAGAAATGATTCTAGTTAGCGAGGAAGGATGTCAAAAGCCAAGATGGGCTGAAAGCTAGGTCTCTTATGGCCAAGAGTGATCCAAGCTGTAAATGCAGAGAAAAGTTCTTCATGGATGTGGAGTACTACTCCAGTGGACACATGCATAATAGGAAAGTGAGCCTTTTTGTTGATATGGACAAAGTTTCAGAAGCTTGAATATATTAAGCTGGACCACTTATACCCCCTTAAGTTAAAGCCTAATTCAGTGTAATGTGCTAAGTCTCTTCAATTTTATGAAGGCTGAGAGATGTGAGAATGATACAGAAGAAAAGTTTGAATCTAGCACAAGTTGATTCATGAGGTTGAAAGAAAAATGCAGTCTCTGTAACAGAAAAAATGCCTGGTGAAGAAGTATGTGATCACAGAGATGATCAGTAGGTTATCCAGAGCTAGGGTGAAGATGCCATGTTAAATTGCAGATTTCTAATGTAGGCAAAACAGCTTTGTATTGGAAGAACAAGCCATCTAGGACTTACATCACTAGAGAAAACAAGTCAATGCCTGGCTTCAAAGTTTCAAAGAACAGGCTGACTCTGCAGATGGACTAATGTAGCTAGTGACTTCAAGCTAGTTGACTTCAAGCTAAGTTCTGATTTACCATTTCAAAAAATCCTAGGACTCTTAGAATTATGTTAAGTCTGTTGTGTCTGTATTTTATAAATAAAGCCACAAGGCTTAGATGGCAACACATCTGTTTGCATCATGGTTTAATAAATATTTTAAGCCCACTGTTGAGACCCAGTGCCCAGGAAAACAAAAATATTTCTTTCAAAATAGTACTACTCACACACAATGCACCTCATCATCCAAGAGCTTTGATGGAGCTAGCCAATGTGATTCATATTGTTTTCATTCCTGCTAACACAACATTTATTCAACCAATGGATCAAAGAGTAATTTTAACTTTTAAGTCTTATGATTTAAGAAATATATTTTGTAAGTTTACAGCTGCCATAGATAGTGATTCTGCTGATGGATCTAGGCACAATAAATTGAAAACCTTATGGAAAAGATTCATCTTCTAGATGCCACTAAGAACGTTTGGAATTTATGGGAGCAGGTCAAAATGCCAATGTTAATGGGAGTTTGGAAGAAATTGATTCCAGTCTTCATGGATGAATTTGAGGGGTTCAAGACTTCAGTGGAGGATCTAACTGCAATAATGGAAACAGCAGGAAAATCAGAATTACAAGTGAAGCCTGCAGATGGGACTAAAGTTCTGAAATCTCATTATAAAATGGGTGGACATGAAGTTGTTTCTCATGGATAAGCAAGTAAACTTGTTTCTAGAGATGGAATCCACTCCTAGTGCAGATGCTGTGAGCTTCGTTGGAATGACAACAAAGAACTTAGAAAATTTCATAAACACAGTTGATAAAACAGTGGCAGGGTTTGAGAGGATTGATTCCAATTTTGAAAGAAGTTTAAATCTATAACCTAATTATAGCCTAAGAAAATGGGGAGGAGGGAGGGGAGGGGAGGAGGGATGGGGAGTTGGAGGGTGATTGGAGGGATCACTTCTATGGTTTATCTTACAAGGGTACAAGTGAATCTTTCTAATAGTAGAATATAAAGGTCTTAACACAATAACTAAGAAAATGACATGAAGGCTATGTTAACCAGTTTGGTGAAAATATTTCAAATTGTATATGAAAACACCACATTGTACCCCATGATTGCATTAATGTACACAGCTATCATTTATATATATATATATATATATATATATATATATATATATATATATATAAAAGTTTTACTGCAGGTCAAATACTATGAAATAGCATCTCATGCTATAGAGCTATCACTCTTGAAAGGAAGTTAATTGAAGTGGGAAACTTCATTGTTGCCTTTTAAGAAATTGTCACAGTCACCCCAACTTTCAGCACCCATCACCCTGAGCATCAGCAGCCATGAGCACTGAGGCAAAACTCTATACCAGCAAAAGGATGGAAATTTGAAGGATCATATGACCATTAGCATTTTTTAGCACAAAGTATTTTTAATTAAAGTTATGTGTCTTTCTTAGGCATAATGCTATTATACATTTAATCTGCTATAGTGTAGTATAAACATAAACTTTTATATTAAGGAAACAAATAAATCACATGCCTGACTTTATCTCCACATCTTCTTGACTTCAGCAGTCTGAATGGGAATCCACAATTTCCGAGATTTCCCAGGACATCTCTCATCCTTTCCCCGTGCTTTCTGTGTGCAGGTTGAGGCATGTCATCCATGCTCAGGCAGGAAGTTCAGCACTTTGCCTGCCTTCATCCTCGCTTCTCTCTTGCAGAGAAGTTCAAGGTCAGCCAGGGGTGAGGGTGAGGTAAGAAACTTCTCCAGTCTTTCCTATTTATTTATTTTGTTTAGCTTGTTTGTCACTAACTGTTATCACTGCCTTAGGCCGAGAAAGGGCTGATCTTACCCTGTATAAATTCTGAGTCAGCTAGAATAAAGACAGGCCTTGCAAACGATGTTTTCCTGTGGAACTGCCACACCGGTCAAATAATGATAATTCTCTGATCATGGCCGTTGAGTAGGTCTGACCCCATTCTTCCACTCACAGTGCCTTTCAGGATGTTGTTAGTTTTCATGTAAAGGAGTAGAATGAAGAGAGAGAAATTTAAAATGCCAATACACTTTTTGTTCTAAGAATCAGTTGTCCTTTCATGAATAAAATCTTACCAGGTTATTGAAATTTTGCTTAATGTCCAGAATCATGAAAAGGTTGATTTTGACTGATTTTTCTCTGCCAGTGTTCTTATTCCTTTTATAAAGGAAGGGATTTTTGAAGGTCTTTACTCTGCTAGTCTTTCTCATGTCATCTCTATAGGCTGTTTTTGATTGATATATTTGTGAATTATCTTACAAACTGACTAACATCTGATTTGCCAACTAACTATTAACTTTATAGGGCATGAAAATTAAAAAGTGATGAACTTATATATTATGCTTTTTTTAAGGGCTCAGCTAATATCAATGAGTTATCAAATTCACATTGATAACAAATTCACATTTGATAACATTTCTTTAATAAGAAAATAAGTTTACAAATTCTCAAGGCGAAATCTCCTGGTACGAAGAAGTAATTCCTCTAACTGTAACCATTGGTTCTCCTCTGTTACATGGGTGATTTTTTTTTTTTTTACGTCAGGTTCGAAGTAATATTTTTCAGATTATTTATTGTTAGAAAAATTAAAATTAAGATTACCCAGATAAATACTGCAATTGAAATGAATGAAGATGTATCAAAGAAAATTGAAAAAAGCATTTTTAATGTTTTTAAAATATCTAATTTTATGTAAGTCCTAATTGCAAAGAAGTGGCGTAGATGATATTTCTGGAATTTCTCTCCTTATTGCACTCATGAGTCCATATGGATGAAATGAATTTCTAAAGTCATAAAACCCAGGCTTGCATTATCTCATTAACAGATGGTAACCCAAACTTTATTTGCATTATTAAAGTGCCAATAAAATATAATTACTGCTAACAGTTTGTTCAATTTTTGAGTTATAATTTTTATAATTTCTTCTTATCTAAGTGAAGTCTATTCCTCTGGAATTTATATTTTAGATCCTGTCTGAATTATGGGTAAAATGCAAGAAATCTGTCACAGAAGCCTACAAGGAAGAATTTCACATGACAAATGCAATGAAAATAGTACATTGTTTTCCTTATGTGAATGAACATTTAATACTCATAGAAGTCCAAGCCTTACAAAAAGGCTTTTAAAGTCTTCCTTTCCATGTACTCTTGTTATAAACTTAGCAAAATCAGTAGAAAAAATCATCGTCGGGGAAACCATTGGGAACATTGAGAGGTTAAGAAATTGCATGTACCCTGTTATTCTTACCATCGAGAGGTTGGCGTTAATTTTCTTTGAATACTTTAGACATTCTAGATACTATATTTAGATATTCTAGATCTATATAATATGGCAAAGTGGCATTCTCAAACATCTAAGAAAATAGCCTAAGAAACTTTGTAGTTGCTACCCACCCACCCCCAATAATTCTCAATACTTAGGTTATTTCTTCTTAGGATGTTTCTTCTCAAAACTTAGTTGTTATGCTATGGAAACTCTGCATGAAAAAGCCACAAGAAGACGATCTTAAAAACAGCTAAATTGCCAGCTGATTCCAACACCAACTTCTAGCCATGTCTGTGTGAGTGTGATAGTCTGGAAACCTAGTCTGGCTGGGTCTTTAAACCTCAATAGCCTCTGAGGCAATTATATGAAAAACTTGAAGCAGTAAGTCCTAGCTGATGTCATGCTCAGGATCAAGCTTGCTGTGTATATATTTGGTTCTAAAAAACTGTGGGAAACAAAGAAATACACTCTTCTTCTGAAGGGAAATTTTATATTCTGTAACCTCTTTGTACTAATTGATGCATTACACTGCTTGGTAACAATGCATTTATCTTAATCAAATTTCAAACTAAACCACTAATCAGTCATGCAGGTTCTGTTTTGCAAAAACTATAAATATTGCCACATTATAAAGTCAGATCTAATTTATTCGATTAATATTGGCAGAGGATTACCAATGATTTGCTTATTTTCAATAATATTTTTCCACATATTATTAATCAATATTTAATTTGTGGCTTAAAAATCCTATATGTAGACATTCAAATATTATAGATCAGAACTTGATTATTTTTGCACCTCATGTTGTAGAAAATATTAAGGATTAAAATAAAGAAGAAATAAATGAATACCTTATGAAAATGTCTAGTGAAGTATTTGAAGTGAATATTAAAGGAGAGAAAATATTGTGACAAATTTTTCAACTCCCATGTTCTAGAAAAGAATTAATTGCCTTTACCTTTCTTCCTTTTACCCTGAAAATTTTAACCTTGATGTCAAAGTTCCCCTTTAGTTTTTAGAATATAAGCCACTATTTTTCACATGAGAATAATAAGGAAAACTAATACAGTGATAAAATAAGAAACAACTAAAACTAAAATTTCAATAATATGTTATAAATAATATAACCATGTTTTGATGTACAAAACAAGAATCCATATTCTTTTAAAATTTCCATACACCTTAAAGTTCCAAGACATAGGATTTGCTTATTTTTAGTCTCTATTTGTATTTTATGTGAAGTATAATTTTTTTATTTTTAAAAGTAATTTTCTGATATGATTTTCTAAACTTAAGTATAACTAAATACAAATTGTTTCAAATGCCATTACTATTAATATTTTAGAGGGATTTTTTTTTTTAACGTAGTGACCATAGACTGACTGGATTTGAGTATATTTCACATTAGGAAAGGGGTGCTAACCTGACCCAAGGGGTTGGGGCTGGTTTCTTGTCAGTAAGGCCAATTCAACTGTCCAATTCAATGTAGGTTGTTAGAGGTTCCATATCTGAGTGCATGAGTGAAATGGATTTGTGATATGCTTGTATATCTTTCTCATAAGTGCCAGAGGAAATTGTCTAAATTGGAAAGAACTGCATGCTAATATTTTTGGGTTCACACAACTTCAATGGTTCCTTTGAGCTACAAATCTCTGTGACTAAGGCCTAATGTTTGGAATCTCTGGGAAAGGATACAGATCTACCCAGAATAGCATCTTGAGGGTGATGTGCTCATAATGTCCCACAAAACTGTTGGCAAACTTACTTGAAAAACAGATCACTTCTGGCCTCTTGTTGAAGTTAATGCCTCACCCACTTGAGGTCCATATTTTAGGATGACTCAACTCAGACTGAGCAACTAACAAGACTGGAACTGCCCAAAAGGCTAACTTGTCAAAAATAAATAGTTCATTTAAGAAAAGAGCTGATATGCCTTCTATACTATCTAGGCTTTAGAGAATAAAAGATAAATTTCTTTTTCTGAAAGAAAATTTTTCTACCCTGTTGCCCAAAGGAACACCGCTGGCTCACTGGGGCTCTTGATTCATAGAGGTTTTCTTACAAATAGTGAAATTACCCTAGTGAAATTTCTCCTTGGAAGCTAAGATTGAGTCAGTATACTATCAAATGCACTTCCCATAATGCATCATTCCAAGAGAAAAGGCCAATCCCAACTTAAGAAGAAAGCTGGATTTCTGAGGTACACCCTAATGGTTTGTGAGACTAGGTAATTGGATCTGGAGCCCTGCCTGTGAGGTTAAGGTCAAAAATACACATTGGCTTTATTGAGCTTATTGAAGTCCTAATAATAATAATTTTAATTAAACATAGTGAACAAATTGAACAGATTTAGTCTAGTCCCAAATTTGAACAGATTCTTTGGAGAAGCCATCTAAGTCATATGTATACTTGCAGAAAAACTCACCAACAATCATGACAGGTGTAGAAACTGGCAGTGGACGCTGTTCAGAGATAGTTCTCCAAAAGTCTCACAATTCTCAATGTCTTACCACATGAGAAACCAATTGCCCTTTGTTTTTTTTCTTTTTACAAATAGTTTTGGAAAATAGAGATTGTGTCTTTCTCTGAATCAAAGAAAAGGTTAGTTGACTGTCGTGTTTATTAATGATGATGTTTCATACTGAACTGAAGGTCAGGGAAACTTAGTTCTCATTATAAAAGATTCAGATTCCTTAGTTTTAGGGATCCTTTTTTAAACAGACACCTCTACTATAAGTGGTGGTATCCTCTGTACCTCTTCACTCTGTGGGCACTTGGGATTGATGAACTGGCACATATGTGGAAACTTGGGTGAATATCATTACTGTCAGTCAAAGGGTCTCATCTGTCTCTGACCCATGAGTCTTACATATTCTATCATGACACTGTAGTAACTTAGTATTTATGTTGGAAAAGACAATGAAATCTAGACCTTATGAAGTTATTGATAACTTCCGTGATAACATAATAAAGTATGTAACTGGCTGAAGAAAAAGCACTTGTGAAATTGCTTGAGGTGTAAGTTAGACAGATTTTCATGGAACATCTATTTTTAATTCAAAACCCAACTGGGAGGTGAACGATGGTTAAACAGATGGGGTATTTGACAAACATTTTCCCCAAAAGAAACAAAGCCAGCCTCTCCCTTCAAAAATAGTGACTATGAATTACTTAGTCTTAGGATAAAATTCTCATACTTGTGCAACTTGTCAGGGTCAATCTTCATTGTGATTGTCATACTTTTTCCTGATTTTGTGGTTTGGAAAATTCCTAGTGACTCTAAAAGTTAAAAATCCCTCGGTATCTCTTTACTCAAAAAGAGAAAATAGGGACGTAGGTCATCATTGTATCTTGTATGTGAGTTAAGGGCAGATTGAAGGATAGAGTTTTGCGACCAAAAGTCAAAGTATATTTGAAATGTTGGTTGGTAATCAATATGAGGTAATTCCTGCCCTTTTTCCCAAATCTAGGTTCAAAATCTGAAAATCAAGCAGGTGCAATGTTGAATTACTCCAAGTCTGTAGGGAGAGAGGAAGGAAAGCTAATATCCAGTTCTGTTCACCAGGACAGTGGATGGGCAGAAACAAAGATGTAAAAGTGCCTAGATTATCCTGTAACAGTTAATACCGATAAACCCAACTGATATTATTGATCCCTCTACTGAAAAATTTTCAGAAATTGTCTGATCTAATGCTCACAACAGCTTAATTATTTAGGTTTGGGAAAAGTTAATTTCTCACTAACTGCCATTCAGTGTTTGAAATCTAGCAACAGAATTCTACTTCAAATTTTTCTGACTAAAACATGTTTGCTCTTTCCTTCACATAAATATTTTTATAGTATGAGTTATAAACTTCAGTGACTAACTGAGAAGTTCATATTTTGATTTCATCTAAATGCATGCTAGGCTACTATGAACACACAATAACCACCTTCTATAATAAATGCACTACCATTTGGTGGTTGGAAGAATAGGGGTGCAATCTGCAAACATTGCATGGGCGAGATAGAGTTGATGTCTAGGGGCTGTCAGAGAAATGTTTCATGCACCTTGTAATCTAAGCAAGGAATTGTTAAAGGGAGAAATGAGTCAATAATGGAACAAACCGAAATTATAAACTTGAATGAAAGAGTAGGTATTTTAACATTCTTCAACAAATGATCCAAAGCAACAACGTTCCCCTTTGCAGAATAGCCTTTGCTAGGGATAGTGAAGAGATAAAATTTATTCTGAAACACAACTTTATAAAGAAAAATTCTGTCAATTTTACCCATCAGCAGGAGATGTAAAAGCAATCCAGGAATAAATCAAATCTTACCTGAAATTTATCTAGCAACCTTTGCAGGTGTTTAATACAAAATAAATGTGACCATCTGTGAATGTTTATACATGCACAAAGATCATTTCAACAACTCTATATTAGCAAAAACAGATGAGAGTTTTCATAGGCTGCTACCAGGTGCCCAAGCATGTGAGATTCATTTTATTCCCACCGCTTCTTATTGAGAAAAGAACCTGTATTTAGTGATGACAGGTGTCATAAAGAAGCTACTCATCACTCAAATACATGGATGAACTGACTAATGCACTTTAGAATTTCTGAAATGTGGGAGATAATGTGAGGCTCTGATGGGCTGTTGCTAAATGGCTTATAAATGAGACGCTGACTTTGGATGCGCATCACCAGATGCTGGCAACATTGTGACATCTCACTCCGTGAAACTTCAAAATATTGAGGACAAAATCCCAGTGTAGGACGTTTCATTTGTATGAAAAATGTGATGAAAGGGGGACTAGTAATTCACCATAATTTCTAATCACTAATTGAATATTCTAGTTTAAATATTCTAATTCCATGATTCTTTTCCCCATCTGTATATTACGGCCATATTAAAACTACTGAGGGGCTCATAAAATTTCTCAGAAATGAAAATATTCCAATGTAATGGTTCTCATCCCCCTGTGAACATTAAAAACACATTAAAATCACTTAATGGGGCTTTAAAAACTCTTAGATATGAAGTCTACTAAGCAAATGAGAATATCTGTGGGTAGAGTCTAGGCACCTGAGGCATTCTAATGTCTAGGAAGAGTTGAGAAGTTACTTCTTTATGGGAAAAGCAAGCAAATAAATTAAAAGTAGACATAACTCTGAGAATATTTTAAAACTACAACAAATACTAGCTGTAAAAAATTAAAAGGAAATACATTAGAATGCAAATTGTGTGCACAATTAGAATGGGAGATTTCAAGATGAGTTTAATAAAAACATCTTTTGAAAGTCACTGGAAAAGAAAAATGAATTATCTACTGCAAACAAAGAACAACAGAAAAAGTTAGAAGAATTGTAGAATGGCCAATAAATATAAAATATATTTAAACTGTAACAACAAACATCTTGTTAAGATATTTTTTTCTTTTTACCAAGAAGTCAGTCCATAGAAAACAACTGTATTGATTCTGAAAAACCATCTATACTCTCAAGCTAACCTACTGGAGCAAATTACCTGTTAGAGTTATTACCTGTAAAGTCCCCACAAGTAACTTCCCCTTACCCTGCCACTCTTCTGCAGAAGGTGCACGTCCCTCTGCACAATGCCTCCTAAATACCAGGTGTCAATCCACAAAGTTCTTACAGACACACCCTGGCTTCTGCCTGCTGACATTTGTACCCACCACTGTAAACCAAGCAAAAAGGACCAAACGTGCAATTTTTTTATACATGATAAATATTAATAAGTGTTGTCTATCATTGCACTATTTCTATCTTTATTCTATATTTATTCTCTACTCTTTCATGAGAGGGTCATTCAGGTGTGGCCACAGGAAGAGACACAGGCAAAATGGGGTTTATTATATTCACAAATCCTGGATAGAGCAAGTACGTCTGCCATGTGCCATGTACGTAGAGAAAAGCTACAGAATATTAGGGATGTCTAGATACTACTGTCCCTTAGCCTTTATTTTAACTTATAACTGCTAAAGGGAAAAATTCCAGGTTAATGAGGAGTTATAAGACATGACCAAGGAGATTTAGGCACTTCCTTTTTTAGGGTTTTCACAGGAAAGACAAAGCAGGCTGGCCAATGGTTTAGTATTAGGTAAATAATAATAATTTGAATAATTTTAGTAGCGTTCAGGATATATAGTGTTGGTTCCTAGTTGCCTGGTGCCTGGCCATGAGATGGTTTGGAAAGAAGAATACTGCTTCCTGAAATTTACAAATGAGATAGAGGAGATATGGCTCTAAATTTGTTAGCTTTCGTATCGAAAGCATGCATCTAGTTGGTCCTGTCTCTATCTCTAAGAGCTCTTTGCTACCTGTGGGAACTGCCTAAGCCTGGTAGGGACAGTCTCTCAAAAGACAGAAAGGTTTTTAGGATGTTAAAATATGTTATACACAAAACTGATTTATAATACATATCCTATTGTTTGTGTTTCTTTCACTAATATTGTACTAAAGTAGTTATGACTCAACTGTGAGAAGGATGTAATGACATTACTGGATCATGCACTCTCCCTTTTTTTTTTATTAAATCATAGCTGTGTACATTAATGCAATCATGGGGTACAATGTGCTGGTTTTATATACAATTGGAAACGTTTTCATCAAACTGGTTAACATAGCCTTCATGGCATTTTCTTAGTTATTGTGTTAAGACATTTATATTCTACACCTAGTAAATTTTGCATGTACCCTAGTAAGATGCACAGTAGGTGTGGTCCCACCAATTACCTTCCCTCTACCTATCCTCCCCTCTCCCCTCCCCTCCCTCTTCCCTTTCCCCTTCTTCTTGGGATAGAATTGGGTTATAGCTTTCGTAAGAAAGCTATAAATTGGTTTCATAGTAAGACTTTATACATTGGATACTTTTTCTTCCATTCTTGAGATGCTTTGCTAAGAAGAATATGTTCCAGCTCCATCCATGTAGACATGTAAGAGGTAAAGTCCCCATCTTTCTTTAAGGCTGCATAATATTCCATGGTATACATATACCACAATTTATTGATCCATTTATGGGTCTATGGGCACTCGGGCTTCTTCCATGACTTAGCAATTATGAATTGGGCTGCAATAAACATTCTGGTACATATATCTTTGTTATAATGTGATTGTTGGTCTTCTGGATGCAAACTAATACATTCCTTCTAGAAAGATGTTTGGAGAACACTTAGAGATCTAAAAATAGACCTGCCATTCGGTCCTACAATTCCTCTACTAGGTATATATCCAGAAGGCAAAAAAAATCACATTATATAAAGATATATGTACCAGAATGCTTAATGCAGCACTCTCTCTCCTTTAAGACAAGATTTTTTTCCCCCACTTCTCTTCCATAGCCTTGTTGCCCTCATTCTCTGACCCTGCACCCTTCACTAATAGCATGCAGCTCCAGATGCAGATATTTTACTATTGTAATCTGCAAATATTTTAAAGTTGATGAAAAAAATCTTCATAAAATTCTTTTAGTAGGTACCAGGACCACAGTCAGGACTTAAGTGATAGTGTAGAGGATAAAGCCAGTAAAGATGAAAAAATCATTTCAAAGACTTGATGCATAAACATCTGAAAAGGTGCTAAAACAATTCTGGGCAAAGGAGATAACATGGAAACTCAATTACCAGAACCGGAACATAGGGTCAACATTGTTCACAATGCCCTGAAATTGAGCCTTCCACGCAGTGAATATGAAGCGCCACAGCACACCTGTTCAAAAGTCTGAGTGAGATGGAGCAGAGACCAGAGAATGTCCAGTGATTTTAGCTTCTTGGACAAAGTGCCTTAGAAAGAGGTAAGACTCCTAGGTGCCACTCCAGCTATGACCATAGGCCCTGGTCTTGGTAGTGGTGAAGAATGAAGGATTGGCATGGACATATGGAAAAGAGAAGGCCTTGGAAATCTAAGCTGGTGAATAACAAAGCACTGAGTGGCTACCTATGGAGTGGAGATTTGGTGATGAATCCAATGTAAGCATGAGGATCTGACAAACTGGGAGAGGCAGAAAGAATTGAATGAACAAAGAAAGGTCTTGGTATGGCCATAAAAAAGCTTATTTTTTTTTCCTTCTTACAAAGGTACATGTGAAACTGACTACATGTAGAATATAAATGTCATAACATGGTAACAAAGAAAGTGCCATGAGAGCTATGTTAACCAGTTTGATGAAAATATTTCAAATTGTATATAAAACTAGCACATTGTACCCTATGACCGCATTAATGTACACAGCTATGATTTAATGAAAAAAGAAGGTTGAATTCAACATATGCAACATTTTCTCTTTTTTTAAATGGTAAACCACTGTAAAATTTCAAAGCCACTAGGTTAATCATATTCTTGTTTATTTGACTGCAATGCAATATATTTCACAAAACATTCATTCGCTAACTCGTATCAAAAAACTGTAGAGAACAGGTACAAAATGTTTGGGGCTTTTAGCTGCCACTATCCCTTAGCTTCTATTTTAACTTGTAACTGCTAAGGAAAAATGAAATTAGGAAGAGTGTACCCTATTTCTATTGAATTCTCCTTAATAACTTGGTCATTTAATTCAAGTAAATCTAACATGCCTTTACAAAAAGTGCATTGCTAAATTAAAAATGATAGGATTCATTTACCTAAAAATCTCTAGCTGGCAAGCAAACTAATTAAAACGTTGTATGTTCCTTATGTCAGCAAGTCTTTCAATGTATTTCAAATTGCATTTTGATGCTATAATTTTTTTTCAATATTAGAAAAGGAAATGTGCTCAGTAATCTTAAAAAATTACAAACTGAAAATGGACATTCCAGCTGGTATATATTACCATATTCTGCTGAACTTGGAAAAGAGCAAAAAGATACATTTATTTGAAAGAAAGATGACACAGCAATCAAAGAGTGGGGTCTTCTGTAGGATTTTTTTTGTTTTCAGAAACACTATTTTACTTCTACTACTATTAGTAGTAGTACTTTTAATTAAGTTTACCATTTGATTATTTGCAAAGTTAGTTTATGATTAAAAAAAACTTCACTTTTTTCCTAAAATTTAGATGTAGTATTTTAACCAGCCGAGAATGCACTTTATAGATATTTATTGATGTTTAAATTTAATATTTTATTTTCCTAGTAGTATTTATCTGATTTAATGCTATAGCACAGATTAGAGTTCCCAAATTATTATAGTTCAACCATTAATGCTAAAACTAATCCTTATTTTAGAATTACTTTTTTCATAAATTCCCAAACTATCACAATTTCCATTTAATATCTGAAATAATTCCTAGTGTGCAAGTGAAGTTTTGTAATCAACCTGAGGAGCTATATTTCTTGTTAGTAGTAATAATCAAATGGTATTAAAATAAAAAGGCAGAAGTGGGGAATCTGACGTGTAAAATAAGCTAATAAAATGAGCTTTCAAAGTTAATTTTAAATTGTCACCCATTCCTTATGAGCCCACAATATCTGTCCACATCATCCCAAAGGATAACTGACCACATGCATTTTCTGAGAGTCTGTAAAAGGGGTTGGATCTTGTCAGTGGCATTGGCTATGGATATATATACACATGTAGTAGAGAAAGCCAATATTAGAAGAAAAGAGTTTTGCATCAGTCATTGTCTTAAAGTTTTCTTTACTCAGATGTTCACTGGAGACATCAGATTCTCAAACTCCTAGGAAACCCACTGCTTCTTGTGGAGTTCTGTCTTTTCTTTCTTTGAGAAGCACTCATACTCATATTTACTCTCAGGGTCTACAGCGGGTAAAGCAGGCTTTAACCTGATTTAAGCTCCTCAGAATACAATACCTTCTCCTTGTGTTTGTGAATAGTGATACTTAGCCAGGAGGATGTTCTACGTCATTTAGTGATATCTTTTCCCAACATTTTAAAAGTTATATCTGTATTAGGGAATCTGACAAAAAAGGTGTCCTCATAGTTCCATCCCCAGTCCTCCACTGTTTCTTAATGGTATTACCAAAGAAGAAATCTATACTCACCCTAAGAATTGGATTGGGAAGTTCTGGGAGAAGCATGGGGAGACCAGTTGGCTTATAGTTTGAAGCATTGAGTCCAGAGACCATCATTAACCAGCTTTATGCCCTTAAACAATTCAGTGTTATTTCTCTGATTCCAGGTTTTGTCATTCACAAATAAAATAATAAACCTACCTTTTAGAATTATGAGAATTAAATAATATTTTATATGTAAAAAATATGTAGTCAATGATGTCTTGCGAATTCATCTTTCAATTAAACCAGTAGGACTTTACAAGTTCATTAGACAAATAAGCTGATAATAGGTAATGACTGAAAAGGAAATGGAATTCTTAGAATTTATTTATAAAATATGAAGAATTCATGTTAACTAAGTATTATCCAAGTATAAATCAATTCTTTAAATATAAATTTTTCTAACCTTGGTTCTCCTCACTCCAAAATCATCAGGAGCCCAAGCATGGGCAGATGATGTCTAACTGCACAATTTATTAAAAGAAAAATTATAGTTGTCATATCAGCAGCCATCTGTTAAGTATTTGATATATGCCAGTCACTATTTTCAAATGACACCCTATGATCTTACAGGGTGTCCCAAAAGTCACCCCTAATGTCACCATACATAAGAAAAATGGGAAATTTTAACTAAATGTACCTTTAGGTACAAAATGTTCATTCTTAAATTTTACAAAAGGCAGCCAACACGCAGAGAATGTTTTATAAATATTTGGTAGTTAGTAAAATATTTCTATGGCAGAGGAAGGGTTTCCATTATGTTACTCTCTTTCTGGCCATTTGTCCTTGACACTCCTTTAACTTTTGGTTGAACATTGAGAACTCATCCTCACATGGCTCATTGAATTCAGGGATCATAACTGTGTGATGAGCTTAAAGTTAGGAATTCTAGTTCTAAAAAGTCCTTTTCTTAACATTTAGTTAAGATGTTAGGCATAAGTCGGGATAGTTCATATTTTAATTAATGGTAGCTTATAGTTGGAAAGGATAAGAAAAATGTTGTCATTTCCAGTACTTTACTTCAAATATTTATAATTTCTCTAAATATGAAAATACTCTTTATTCATTTGTTAATACATTTGGGGGAAAAAGCAAATAAACTGAAAGCTTGCTATGTGGCAAGCCCTCTGCTGCTCTCTGGGAGGATAGCAGAGAATCGCAGTTCTTTCATCGTGTCTTCTTCTAATATACTTGGAGGATAAAAACAAAAGCATTAGTTTCTTCCCTCGCTCTCTCATTTGGATTTATATTATTAGATTTATTTATATAGTTCCTGCTTTCAAAATTCTGTTTACCACAAATTCGAGAATTAGCTACAAAGTTGTTTCCTTTCCACACTCAGCTTGGTTGTTAATCCTGGTAGTCGCCATCTCAGACCTTAGAAGGGAGTGTCTGCATGTTTTCTGGATGTAGAAAGGAATTTTCAGACTCTATTACAATTTACAGCAGTGCTTCTCCAATTTTACTATCTAGAGGTCTGATATTTATGGATCATGCTTATTATTTTTTGATAAAAGTTGTTCTTGGTCTCAGAGGGTTTAATAATGTACAGCAACAGTGTGCTGGGAGCTATATATCTAGATCTGAAAATAAGTTGGAGTTAAAAAATCGATGTTCAATCCTACCGACAAAGAAACAGTTTTCTGTTTCTTCAAGAAGAAAATAAACTTTATAAATTCTAACTCTGGTTATGTATCCTATGTTTGAATAAAGTACCATGTGGGACAGCTATCTTAACATTCCAGTTTTTAGTGGTTTCTGGCAGAGTGGCATTATACTTAAGTGAGTATCAGTAAGCTTTAAAAACAACCAACACTCCACACAGCAGGTATATGGCCAGGCAGCTCGACATGGGAGAAATGAAGTACTGTCGATATTTGCACGGATTAACAGGACCATACATTGTTTGGGAGTAAAATATATTATGTGCCAATTTGGGAAGAAATGGCACATTTTAGGATCTGAGTACTGTCCATTGGGAGAAAGCCTCATATTTTATAAAAACATCTCTAAACTGAGCTCTTGCCTTCTATAGAACAGATCAATGAAACTCCCAATCAGTCACTTCTGCTAGAAACGACACTTGGCTATCAGGCGAAAATGAAATCTCAAGTAAACCATTTTAAATCTATCGAGGAAATTTTAGTGTTTATTTTCTTCATATCACATCCACATAAATCAACTAAAGTTTCTCAATTTAATCTGCATCTTAGACTCAGTCTATAGGATTTACCTTGAAAATATAGCATCCAGTTTGGACATGTGAAAATGCCTTAAAGATACTTTATAAAGGGCATCTTTTCAAAACCAGTGTGATTTCTTACTCTCTCCTCTTCATCATTTACTCTTGATATTATAATATAGTGGGAACAGTGGATCTTTTTTTTGTTTTTGCAGTTTTGGGCCAGGGCTGGGTTTGAACCCGCCTCCTCCGGGATGCCACAGGCACCGCCCAACTGTGTATCTTTTGAAGCTGGAAAATGATAGCTCATCTGCAGGTTATATCTCTCTTGATTTCCTCATGTCTCCTCCAGATCTCCCTGGGGTTCGTGACTACATCTACACCTTCAGGGTAGGAGTATGTTATCACCTGATTGTCAAGTGACAGAGGAGACACTGGGTTTATGGACTGACCTACCGTGATGATGATGCCAGTTCTATGAATAGTTAGTGACCCATCCTCACATTCCTGGGAAGACACATGCTTACTTTACAACTCAGGAAAGCCTCCTGATGTAGAATACCAAGGAAAAGGAAGACGAAAAAGAGGGTTTATAAAATATTTGAAGACCTCACTGCAGGCAGGAATTCAGGTTCTACAAAAGAAGGAGGACTTGGTACATATGTGCTGTCACTGTGGCCAGAGACCACAGCCATGGGGACATGCAGGTAGTCTTTAGAGTCCTCGTAATTAACCATCTCTACTTTACCTGCATAATGTACCTACAGATGAATATTTTGCATTTCTTCAGAACATAATATTTCGTATGCATATCAGTTATTTCCTGAAGTTTTTCTTTCCCAAGGTGAGAATTAGCAGAAGACTCTGGAGTAGGATCCTCCAGTAATCTGACACTAACACCTTCCTTTCTGATTGTCTCCCTTCTGACAGGAGTGTGTTTAATAAACTAAGATCTATTAACAGTCACACCTCCCTATGCTTCTATTTTCTGTCACTTAAATTATCTTTTTTTCTTTTCTTCAGTCTTTCCTTCCTTCTGTCTTCTATTCATTTTTCTAATTGTCCTTTGGTCAAACCTCATTTATCAAGGCAAAAAATAAGAGCTGTGTGTGTGTTGGTAAGATTTTAGAGGAATAAAAATGATGCAAAAATTGGCTGCATTTCCCTGAATATCACAGTAAAAATTGATGCAAAAATATACATGTATTTGAATAATGCAGAAGTTAAAGAAATGACATCTGCCCGCCTTTCTCATGCATGTCTCTGCCTTATTTAATTTTCTTAATTTTCTTAAATCTCACTTTGGGACCACATTGCCAGTTTTTTCCTGATTATTCCTTTATACATGCATGATAAAAGCAATTGGAGTTTAGTTGGCTATGGATGGGTTATCCAAGTTGGAACACAAAATTTCTCACCTGACATGAGAGAGCTTTTGAGAGCTCTCACCCGAGTTATTAAAATACTATATACTTGACACATTGCAAATTATTAATTACTAATATTAGGTATCTACTTATGGCTTAGAGCTGTCCAGTAAAATATCTTACTTTGATATTATATGAGCTCACCAGTGTCAGACACCATTTTAACTATGTCTTTAGTTCTTAGAAATAACCCACGGTGGTAAGTTACTGTTAGCTCCATTTTTCAAATGAGAAAAATGACATTCAGAAAGCAGAAGAAATTTCCCCCCAGGTTAACACAGGTAATGAGGAAGAATCTGGATTTAAATCCAAGTTAAACAACTCTAAGCCCTATATACTTTGTATGACATGGAGCCTAGAAAAAAGTTGGCATTTTAAATTTCACCATAATTTTATTCAATTTTCAAGTCAATGCTATAACTCTGTTTGGAATTTGCAAATACTATTTGTCCTTAGCATCTTGGGAAAATCATAAATCACAAAAATGCATAAATAAAAATAAAACTACAGATAAAGGGAAGCAAACTCTTGCCATTCCGATTCTTTAGCCATGGATGATCATCTAAACAATAAAAAAGAGATAAATAATTCAATTTCCAAAATCATTAGCCTTAAGCTCAGACTGAAACAGGGTTGAAATCGTAGCATGTAATCATGAGCATCTTTAGGCTGGTTATCTAGAAACACAGGTGATAGTTGCTCTACCACCTATAATTCATAAAAATTACACAAGAAGATTACTTGGCATAGAGTCTGGAGCAGGTGTCCTCAAATTATGGCCCGCCGGCCACATGCAGCCTGCCTAGGTCATTTATCCAGCCCGCCAGGTGTTTTTGCCGCTACTGTCTGTCCTGCTTAGCAGCCAACTTGTGCCAGGGCCTGCAGTTTGACCCTCCAACAGTCTGAGGGACAGTGAACTGGCCCCCTGCTTAAAAAGTTTGAGAAACCCTGCTCTAGAGCATGGTGAGTGTTCAAAAAATGTCAACCATGATTCCTAATATTTCATTCTTATGTTAATTATAAAATATGCATATATTTCATAATTCATGAGAAAAAATAATAGGAGATAAAACTCACCCAAAACTCTTATGAAGTAGAGTTAGACTTACCAATTTGGCAGTGGTATCTTCTTCACTCCTCTCTAAGACAAGTTAAATGGAAAGAGATTGTCAATGGAAGAAAGAAAATGACATTTCTTTTATTTTCAAATTTCATCCTTATACCAGTTTTCAAGAAGTTACCGTACAATTTAGTAATGTTCTCTCTTCAGTATGGTTTCTCTGTTCGTAGACAGCCCTGGCTATAACCTTGGGACTGCTGTCTATATCATGAAGAATCTTCTAGTCCAGGCCCCTATGGGCTTGGCTGCCACACTCTCCTATGATCCATGTATTCCCACACATATCAGAAATACTACCACTGTGAGTTCTGAAAATCACCAGGGAAAGATGAGAAAAAGACCTTTTAGAAGTTGAGGAGGAAGAAAAGAGATTAATATTTGTTATAAGGGAACAAAAACCAAAGAAGACTTCATTTTTTAAGACTTGGAATTTTACAGAAAAATTGAGTTGTCATATGATATTTTCTGGGTAAATTTAGGTACTCTGGGTCTGTTTGTGTGGTTCCTCATGTGATTCCCCTTCTCTCTCTGCCTGCTACACAAATATAACATGGTTTATGTATCTGTCACTTTTGCCCAGGCAATTCATTCCTCATCCAGTCTCCATCTCCTCAGATGTATGGTAATTCTATCTCCTCTCAAGTCACAGGGAGGGCCACGTCATCTGGCATACTCATTTTGTGATTAGGCCAGGATTAAGATGTTTTGAACAATCCTCTAACTCCTTAATGTGGTCTTATTCCCCAGGCTATGACTTCAGTGGTGCTATGATTTCAATTTTTGTTAGGAACACTTACTGAACTATTATACACACAAGGAAACCTCTCACTTTTATATAGAAAAGTGGAAAAGGAATCCTATAAGCAAAGAATTTTTAGAAAGATCTTCAAAGGGCCAAGTCTACTAGCCTGAGCAAGAGTGAGATCCCTTCTCTAAAAAGTAGCTGGGTGTTGGGGTGGGTGACTGTAGTCCCAGCTACTTGGGAGGCTGAGGCCAGAGAGTAGCTTGAGCCCAGGAGTTTGAGGTTGCTGTGAGCTGTGACCCCATGGTACTCAACTCCAGGGCAACTGACACTATGTCTTAAAAAAAAAAAATCCATATCTTTCTTATTCTAAGTAATTATACCTAAAGGGCAAAAGAAGGACCCAAATTGGAGATGGTGAAGAACAGGTAATAACAAGAGAAAATGCACACAAATGCCATTTGGCTTAAAAACTTATGTATTTATTTTACTTTGTAATATCTTTGATGAGGTATAATTGATATAGAAGGTATTGCACATATTTACTGAGTACTATTTGATGAATTTGGACTCATGGCTGCATGAACTCAATGAAAGAAAAGTTTCTTTATGCTACTGCTTTTCATGGTAAAGCATCTACCTTAATAAAATATCAACCCTCTCAAGAAATTCTGAAGTGAACAATGCCATATTGTTAATTATAGGCACAACAGTATACAGCAGAATCTCTAGAATCTATTCATCTAGCATAGCTGAAACTTTATACCCAATGAAAACACCCCATTTCCCCATGTCCCAATCCCTTACAGTCACTACTGTATTCTCTGCTTACATAAGTTTCACTATTCCAGATACCTCACATAAGCAGGAGCATGAGAATCTGTCCTTCTAGTATCGGTCAACAACAGAAGGAAAACTGGAAAATTCATAAACGTGTACTAATGAAACAACACTCTGCTGAGCAACTGGTCAAAGAAGGAAGCAAAAGGGAAGTCAAAAACATCCTCAGACAGGACAGCACCTGTGGCTCAAGGAGTAGGACGCCAGCCCCATATTCCAGAGGTGGCGGGTTCAAACTGGGCCCTGCAACAACAACAAAAATAGTCTTCAGACAAATGAAAACACAGCAGGCCAAAATCAATAAAATGAAACAAAAGCAATATTAGCAATAAATGATAAGGACTACAATAAAAAGAGAATATGTTTATTTATATTCTCCAACAAGCTAAGTGGCAGCTGTGAGTAAGCCAGAAGTAACAGGGTGAAGGGGGTGCACTTCCTACACAGGACTGACTTGTCTCCCTCGCTGCTGCCTTGGCTCTGCTTAGTCTCGGCTAACATCACTGGGGCTTTCTCCTTGTACATACCTTTGCCTTGTTTTCCTCAAAGGTTAGACGCTCCATTATGGTCAGTGTATGGTGCACTCAAAACAGCTCAGTTTACTCAAGAGAGAATCGTGGAGCCAAGGTTAATGCTCACTGCAGATAGCAGGCCACAGAGGCTGGTATGCCGATCGGAGACTGTGAGTGCTGTGGTCATGCCGCACATTCTGTTGACGTAACAGTTGCAGCTGCCATATTCTGATTAGTGGCAAAGACTAACTCCCCAATCACTTTAGAAAATCACCCTGCTGCCCTGCCTTCAACTAGACCTTATCCTTTTCTCTCCATCCTTTCTGAGCCTGCATAGCCCAGCTGTAGCAAGAGTCCTCCTAAGTCAGTTTAATGAGAATTCTCCCACCCTTAATAGCTGATCCCCTGGCCTGCCATCAGTAAGGATCATATGAAATTAGTGTAGCAAGAGTCTTCCAACCGTGATATCACTTTTAGCAATTTTCCACCCGTCAACCTCTCCACTCTGGTCCTTGGCTGTGAATCCTCAGCTGTCTTTACAGTACTCAGGATTAAATGGGATCTTTTTTCCCTCTATTGCAATAGTCTTGAGCCCTATCACAATAGTCCAGAGTAATTTCTTCCTTCCTATTTAAAAAGTATCAGAATAATTTTTTCTTTAACAATGGTCACAGCAAAAGTAACATAAGACTTTACAGATTATGTAAATTATTTTCAAGTAATTCTCCTTATCAATGCATTGCAGAACCTTCTGGAATTTTTCAAAATACATTTATAAATCTAGGGGTACAGCACATGTTTATCTCTTTTGAACAAAGTACCTACATGCATTGAGATGAGGGAATAATAAGTTTCCAGATTTAATTACTTGTCAGAAAAAAGTTTTTAAAAGCAAAGAAACATTTTTTGGGGAAAGCATATTTATTCATAAGAAACAAGTTTTCATTCATTCCTGTTAAAATAGAACACGAGGTAATTTTTAAAAGGACCATAATAAACATTTTACACATCACTCTGCTGATTGTGTTTTATTGCTTTTTTTTGTTACTGGAAAATAAAGGATATATTCAATCATAATGCAATTTAAACATATGACCTGCAGGGAGAGCATTTTTATATAATTTCTGGGTATTATTTCACTCATTTCTCCTAAGAAATTGAGGGGAAAGAGACCTTCAGGACCACTTAAGATTACAATCATAACCATTCAAAGTCTCAAAATAGAAATGCAAACGTTCATTGGAACGTAACAGTAAACATATTAGGCTCAGAGCCTATGCCTCATTAAACTCCATGGAAACAAATGTGACCTCCCTTATTCTGAGCATCTGCTTGTATTGTTAGCTTGCACATGGAGGTTCTAACAATGTTATTGGTATATCAGTCACACCAACCATCTTTATGCTTATTAAACCCTTGAAAAGAGTCAAATAATACAAACTTTATAACTCTTAACTATTAGAAGTAAAAAATTTATAGGGCCTGTTGCACGTTATAATGAACTTATTTAATATAAGATTTTAAAAATTACTTTTGTAAATTATTAGAATAGGTAATACATGTATGTGATGCACATTAAAAAGTATGAAAGGCAACAAAATAAAAATTAAGCCTCTTTCACCTGTGTTTTTCACCCTTCCTTTTCTAATGGGCTTCTCCAGAAATGCCCTTCTCAGAAACTTACTACAAGCACTTTCAGGAAGGTTGGCAGATGCCCAGGAAACCACCTTTCCTGGCTATTCCACCATGGACAGGATACATAATCTGTCCATAACTGAATTTCTAAGCTATAAAATAGGTGGGATAATCCAGAAATTGGTGTACATGCTTTTTATATTCAACTGGCAATAAGTTTAGTCATTTTAGTGTGCCTTGTTTTGCTTTTCTTTTTCAACATCTTGTACTTTGTTTTTTATTAGTTGTATACCAAGGTCTCGGTATTTTTAATAACTGCACAGTATTCCATGGCATGGTTATACCATAATTTATGTTATGTATATTTAAGATAACATTATATCTTGTTCAACTCATTTATGAAGTTATGCCAACCAGAAACATTTTATCTTAATGTTTGTAGTAGCTTTCTTTTCATAAGTTTTTTACATCTTCAAGTTTAATTGATTAGTAGTTCCATAGATAAACTAATAGAAAATGTCAAGCTTTCACTTTTAAACACTCAGTTATTTGTGGGTGTATTCAATAGAGTTTATTCTGCAGTTGCCAAGTGACAGCAACAAACATAATTAGCATGTATAGCTTTAGAAGAACATTTGCATTAGAAAGGGAATAAAAACAGTATACAAATACTCTTTTTAATACAGTGTTTTAACCAATTTTATTTAAAAAATAATGACTTGTGAAAACAAAAAAAGAAACAGACTGGTTATATCAGGTAACCTAAGCTCTGTGCTAAGTACTGTACACAAAGTCTTTTCATTCAATTTACTCATGTAGCCCATGTTATAAGAAAATCAAAACACAGAAGTCAAGTATATTGAATAAGCCTTTAAAAAGATGACTGTCAACTAATAAAAAAAGCAAAAGCCAAAAAGGGCACAGAATTTGGAAATGTCTCTTTAAAGAAGAAATACGTGATTTGATGATACCACGTAAGTGGAATAAGTCAACATAAATTTCAGAACATCTATATTAGCATAGAAATAGCAGTATTAATCTGATGCACAACGTATAGAACAAACTTCAGCAGTGAAATTACACCTTGCAAATAAACACATACAACAAAAAAATCCAATTTCATTTGAAGTGCCAATGAAGCAGCGACATGCAGATCAAAAGTAATCAGGTCTCAAAACATAATGTGAATTACCTTTGTAATAGTGAACTGTGTGTGTGCTTGTATGTGCGCGGTGTTTGCTCAACACGGGGAATGAGAGGGCAAAGAAAACACGGCTTTCCACCTAGGAAAACTCATAAATACACATGACTGTAAAGAGCTCTCTAAAGACAAGTACACTGTGTTGAACTTGATTTATGTGTTCAACTATGGGCATGAAAATGAAAATCAGCACTAGATTTGCAAAAGCTGTTGAGTTTTTCTGAGGTCTAGGACTACAAAACACCGTTTGATGACAATTTTATTATCAAGAAGCCATCTGACCGGTTTTTAACTTGATGCTACTTTTGTACCAGCTAATTGACTGTGCGGGGAAGGGAACCGAGAAGAATGAAGGCTGCATCAGGTGGGAGGGGTAATTCGTGGGTAGTCGATTCTAACAAACACTGGTAAGTAAAGAAATAGTAGCTGGAGGAAAATGAAGGCAGCGAAGCATTACATTTCCCTTAAATGAACTTAATTAACACAGCACATCCTCTGGGGGCCAGGAAATAGTGAGACCATCGCAATCTTCGACTATGATTGCAGTGAATCTGTTTGAAAGAAAAGAAATGAAGGAAAACCTTTCTGTTTCACATGAAAAAAAAAAGACTTTCTCAAGAAGGGGGAGAGTGAGACTTTTCTTAAAAATTAGTAAAGTGCAGAATTATTTCTGAGTCTCCACCACTTCTGTTTCATCCAGTACGTACACCTGAGCTGTGACCTTCGTGAAGTGATGTTGACCTTAGCCCGTCTCTATCTCCCTTCACATTCTCTCCTTGCTACTAATTAGTGCATACCATGTGTTAGCTCTTCATTCCTATGAGACTACATCCAGCCCCGGTGCTTTAAATGCTACTGTTATTATAGTCAATGGTCAGTTTATATCCTGAGTTTTTATTCTTCATGCACTCTGGATTTGTTTATTCAATACCCATATTTTCACTGTACGCTGAAAACCCATTTCAAACTCGCCATGTTCAGTGATGAGCCTTGATCATTCTCCCTCAGTAATAATCAGCACATCCCAGGTACATACTAGATTTTTAATCCTTACAAAAAAGCTGTGACACATTTTCTATTAGGATTCTCAGGTTGGTGTGAGATAAGTTTTTTTTTTTTTTAGGCTGGGACCAGGTTTGAATCTGCCACCTCTGAGCCACAGGCATTGCCCCAGACTAGTTTTCTTTTTGCAGTTTTTGATAGATGGGGCCGGTGCTCTACTCCTTGAGCCACAGGCGCTGCCCTGCTGTGAACCAAGTTTTATAACCCCTGAGTTCCTTAGGCACTCTACCCAAAGTGACAGAGTCAGACTCTTTTTTTAAAAAATGAGGAAATTAAGGAACTCAGGGGTTATAAAACACACCCATCGCTCTAGTAAAGCAGTAAAGATGGGATGCAAATCCAATCTGTCCTCTGTGACTGCCTCATCAATCCTGACGCTCAATTGTCACATGTCTGCCTTCAACATACACCTCAAACTTCTCCGTAACTTCACTGCCACCCTAGAGCAGTAGTCCCTAAACTTTTGAGCCCCATGGACAGTTTTTGGAAGACAGTTTTCCATGGACAGGGGTGGGAGCATTTGAGGAGGGATGCAAGTGCATTGAGTCTCTGCCTCATATCATCAGGCTGTCAGTTGCCATAAGGAAAGTGCAGCCTCCATGCCCTGCACGAGAAGTTCACAGTAGCTTAGGCACTCCTGTGCGGTCTAATGCTGCTGCTTCAGTGACAGGGGGAAGAACTTAGGCAGTGACACAAACAATGGGGAGCAGCTGTAAATATGGATGAAGCTTATTCGTTCACCCTCTTGCTGTGTGGCCTGGTTCCTAACAGGCCATGAACTGATACTAATCCACAGCCTGGGTACTGGGACCTCAGCCCCAGGACAATCACAGGCATTTCTACTCAGGTGTATGAAAAGTATCTTAAACTTTATCAAAAGGAAAAAAAAAAGAAAGAAATTTTGTTTTTTCGTGACTTGCTCTGAGTCATATAAAACTTACCATATACAATGTTCTCTATTGTTTGGGGGTTTTGGGGGGGGGTGGGGGGGGGGGCTGTGTTTGAACCTGCCACCTTACTCCTTTGAGCCATAGGCACCACCTTCTATACAGTTTTAATGCATTAAATCTTTTAATTGTTAGAGAAAGCATGAAGATAGGTTTTACAATTGTTATTTATTTCCACACATGAGGAAAACACAATATTAAAATACGTGTGATGTAATGGTCTAAATGGAAAGCAACATTTTTTGAAGAGTTGTTTGCTTTTGAAGGGTTAAAGTCCAAGATGTAGGTGTGTCTCTCACTTGTTACATGGCCATCCAACTATGCCATGTACACATGAGGGGAGAATTTACCCACCCCCCGTAGCTCCTCCTTGAGCTTTTCTCTCCCGTGATCATGTAGTTGTTAATCTACTAGTTTCAAACTAGTACTGAGGACATGGGATGCTTGTTTTTTCATTCTTATGATACTTTGCTCCTGTTTGCAAAAATTGTAAATTTAAGTGATTATAAATTTGTCATGGAAGAAAATGTTCTTTTAAAATTTATTGTTTTTACATTAATATTTTAATATAAATAATAAAGATATCATATTTAGTGATTGAATAACTAGTATCTTATTTTCTAGTTTATTAAATATCTTCTGAAAAAAAATTTCTGTTGCATTGCTTACAGTTTTATGTGAACATGCTATAAATCACTTTTTTTCTTTTTCTTGAGACAGAGTCTCACTTTGTTCCTCTCAGTAGAGTGCTGTGGCATCACAGTTCACAGCAACCTCAAACTCTTGGGTTCAAGTGATTTTCTTGCCTCAGCCTCCCAATTAGCTGGGACTCCAGGTGCCGGCCACAATGCCCAGCTATTTTTTTAGAGATAAGCTCTTGCTCTGGCTCAGGATAGTCTAGAACCTGTGAGCTCAGGTCATGAGCCACCATGCCAGGCCTTGTAAATTACATTTAATTCTGTATATAGTGTTATAGCATGGAATAGGTTTTGTGAATTTATACCTGCTTGTAACCTGTATTAGAACTGAAACCAAGAGGAATCCCCTCAGATAAGTCTCTACATTGTGTAGAAAATGAGAATAGGAGGACCCCCAAAGCACTTCCCACCACCAATGTTAACAACTTCCCTTGCCACCATTGCTGTGAATTTCTGAAGCCTTGACCACTGAGTACCCACAGATACAGCTGGTGTTTAACACAGCCAAGGAAGCTGCAGAAACTACCCCACTGCACCTACCTGGAAACGGAGTCATCATGCCCTTCTCAACTGGAATGCTAACACCTAACTGCAGGTGAGAGTCTTTCTCTACCACTCTAGAAAATGGTAGAGGGATTGTTCCACCAGATACAAGACTTCAATTCAAGGGTGAAAAATCAGAAAGAAGCAAGTGAATATAATATTACCACAGAAACAGAACTCTTTAGTAACAAATCCGAATGCAAAAAAAAATCAATAAATTTTTGGAGAAAGAATTGGGAATAATAAAGATAGGAAAAAGTACAGATAGATAATTCAGTGTGTTCAGCATAACAATTCATTGCATAAATAAAAAATTCAATAAAGAGAGATCATTGAAAAAACAAAACAGAAATCTTACAGCTGAAGAATTTAATGAATGAAATAGAATAAAATACAGCTTCAAGAGCAGATTGATTAAGCAGAAGAATCTCTGCACTTGAGTGCAGGTCATATAGAGTATTCAAAATTACACAGTCTAGGAAAGAAATATATGTTAATTACCCTGACTCAATCATTACATATCATATATACGTGTTGAAATGTCACTCTATGTTCTATAAATAGGCACAAATACAGTGTTTGAATTAAAATTAACAAGGCAGTGAAATCCACAAGATTGAAAACAGCAACAGAAAAAAAGGAAGCACAATATTAATACAGTATTGATTTAATTTGATATCTTCTTTTAACCTTTGTTCCTGGTGGTAATAGTATCTCTATTTCTTCTTTGATAATTTTAATACAGGGGGCCACAAAGTTTGTGTGCAATTCTACCTATTTAAATTGCACAAGACTTTATGGCCACCCTGTATAGAATATACATTTTAACTGTTTTTTAAAGAAAATGATTTTGTCTTACACATTTCTAGAGTGATCAAATTACTTGTGTTTTATAAGAGCCTGTTCAGCTTTCAAGAGGTAATTATAATTTCCAGTAGCCAATTCTGAATTAAATGACAAGAGAACAAAGTTGATTTTGTTTTCTAAGTCCTTCACTAGACCCAATGCACCAGAATTGCTTCCTTTTGTATGAGCAGCATTACAACCAACCTAGACCTTTTTTGACCGCCACCATTTGGTGTGCTTTATCAGAAGTGATCTCCAAGTAAGTGTGAGATAGTCCATCTGATATACAAACAAATCATCCTACAGAGCTCAGGTGATTATCTTATAGAGACAGTCTGGTCTAGTAGGTTCAATTTTCCTGGTATTCAAAATTTTGTTATGTTGGAACTAAAATAGCAAAAAGTCTAGAATTTTTTTTAATTTCCATTATTTTTAAGTGAAAATTAAATTAGTTTTTCCATTTCTGGACCAAGAAGGATGCCACTTTTTCCTAGTTGAACCATAAAATTGGCAAAATTCAATGAAAATGAAACTCCCAATGTTAAAAAAAAATTGCCTTCAGTTTCATAGCATCTTATACCGAGAGAAGAATTGAGGAGCACTCAGGAAATCTAGAAAGCTTTGTATTTTTGGAAGACTCTCCTATTTTATTCCAATCCTATCTTTGACTTGAAATGAACATTTCTTGTTTAAATCAATGAAGACTAAGAAGTAGAATTAAATTATTTTCTTACTATACTGACATAAAATGGACCTTTGGGAAAATGTCTTAAATCAAGTAATAAAGAAAAAAATACTTATTTTTTATATTACCTTTTTACTATTATTATTAAAAAGAAATGTTTTTATGATTATAATGCACTATTCAATTTCAAATACAAATCATTTTCTGCATATTCAGTTGCAGAATAATTTTATTCTGCCAAGGTGTTCTTTCTACCAAGCTTACACTACCCCATATCAGGAAAGAAAACTTTTGTTTCTAAGAATATTTTTGTCTTTCACCACCATAATTTTGGTAGGTGTTTTTGCCTTCATAATCAACCTAGTCATTTAATTTCATTTTTGCTTTTCCCATAATATTTTACAGTGAAAGCTGAACTCTCTTCATGTTCACTGGAGTTCTTTTCTTCCCAAGAAGAAAACTCCCAAGAAGGACACCTCCCATGTGTCCCTGAAAAAAACATGTCTTGGGCCATTCATCCAGTGCCCTCTGTCTCTTGTTTATCTCTTTTATAACGATTTTTTAAACATTGTGTCTTCTAATTTTAGTCATAAACTTTACCCATGACCAAGGTAAACATAGGATGGAGATAAGGAAAATAAAAGCTAAAGAAAGACAAAAAGCAAAATAACAAAAATGACAGGGTGTGAGAGTTCTCCAGCAGAGTCCCACACTGAAGCAATGTTCACCTGTGAGTGGTGGCATTCCACATACCAAAGACTGTGCCTTCCACAATGTCCATTTTTTCTTTCACATGGACAGAGATTGCATAGATAGGAGTTACATAAAGCTATCCTCCTTAGCATGACAGATTAAAAGGAAAAAAAAAACTAATTATATGCAAACTAGTTCAGTCTTTTTGGAAAGAAGTATGGAGAATTCTCACAGAACTAAAAGTAACCTTCCATTCGATCCCACACTCCCATTACTAAGTATCTATCCAGAAGTAAAATAAATCATCTTACCATGAAGACATTCGCACTCTAATGTTTATAGCAGCTCAATTCACAATCATAAATATGTGAAAACTACACTAGTGTCTGTAAACTCGTGAATGGATTAATGAACTGAGGTATGTGTACACTATGGAATATTATTCTGCTATAAAAAATGATGGAGGTGTACTTGGATGAATTTGGAGAATATCCTCCTGAGTTGAGTGCAGTATCACCAGAATGGAAAAGCAAGAATTCCATATACTCAGTACTAATCTGAAAAGAGTAGACCAACAACTATGGGCCCACATAAGAGAAAAAAACAATTAAATTTGAAGGGATGTGGGGAGAGGGCACAATTGGTTCCAACCTATTGGTACAATGTAGGAGTATAAAGTACACATCCTGGGTGAAGAACTCAACTCTAACTCAGGCTATGGACTTGACCTTACTGATGCAAACAATGTAACCTAATCATATGTATCCTTATATTAACCCATAATAATAGTAAAAAAACTAATTATATGTGTGTGCCCAATATTTTCCAGAAACAAGATGATAGGACTAATGTTCTCTGCCTCCAGGTCCTCAGTTCTTTGCTTTTTCTGTCTTAGCTATCATAGTCCTCTCTTGCTTGTTAACTACACATAAAATCTCCTTTTAAAATATGTTTCCAGTTCTCCTAATTTTTTTTTGTAACATGCTAGAGTTTTTCTGTGTAGATAAAAGTAGGAGCACTGCCAACTAGTGTCATTTTAATTAAATATTATGTTTTATACATTCTTCATTAGTATGGTTATTCTGGGTAGCTTTTCACCAGTGTCCAGTGTCATTATGAATCACCTGGATAGTGATTTTGCATGTCCTAATGATACTGGTGAAATTCTCATCTTATAGAACTTTTACTTTATTCTTACAGAATTCCTATCTTATAGAACTTTCTTTCTAAGGTTTAGAGCCCAGGAATTTTTGTTGTCTTTGAAACATTATCAGAAAACACTTCAAAGGGTACTGTTAAATTGATCCTCACAACAGAGAATTGGTAATAGCTGGTATCAATTCAGAAAACCAAATATTATAGCAGCTCCAAGAAAGGATGCATCATCCAAAAAGTGCCTGTATGATTTATTTAGGACTTTACCAAGGCCTACCTTCTTTTTTGGACAGCATCCTGCCTTTGGGATTGATTATTACCTGCAGCTGAGTCAGCATCCTAAGCATTGCTGCTCCCTCAGTGGGGGAGTATGTCCTCAGGCCTGAAGCTTCACCACCTGATGTGAACCCCCATGCTACCTACCTTGACGAGTAAGGGGATTTAACAAACTTTATGTATTTCCTGGACATGAATCCCAGCTTTGTATTACAGAAGGTATTGACTGTAGGAAATGGCTATTAGTGGAAGGATGAATAGTGTTATAGTAAAAGTCTTAGAGTGGGGAAAGGCCTTCCATTTTGTTTTGTTGAATTAGTGTCTTTGCTGTAAATAGAAATGATAAACTTTGAAGACCAGAGCACTCTCATATGTTCAGGGGCTTGAGTCTTTTTAAATGATCTAGGTTAGGATACTCTGGACCAAGGTCCTCTTTTCTCCCCCTTATTTAATGGGATGTTATTCTTTGTTTAAAAACCACAGGAAAATAGTATGGACTTATTGTTAAAGATAGTAGCTGAAGTTATGGATTATTGATAGTTAACTTGTATTGGAGGAAAAAAGAAACAAAACAAAATAGGAAACTCTCCGTTATGAAAGTCCTAAGTTCTCTCCCCAGGTGACTATTTCTCTTTACCTTTCCAAGTCTTCTGTTAGTTTCTCTAGAAGAGAAAAACTCTTTTTTAGGTAGTAGAAGGCATAGAGTGGAATGTGTATACCTAATCTTGTTCAGACCAGAAGAACAATTATATCTTATAGATGTGTAAACATGATGGGAAAAATGGCTTCCTAATCTCTGATCCTGTCTCCTTCATTGAGTGAAGTCACCACACTGAGTTTAGGTTTCCTCTTTGTATCCGGCAGGTCAGGAACCGCCTCCAGGCCCTCAGTTCTTTGCTTTTCTCTTCTATATTGTCACAGTCCTCCCTTACCTGTTGGCAACATATAAAATCTTTTTTAAAAATATGTTTTCCATTTTTCTAGTTTGTTTTCTGTAGTGAGAAGGTAATTTCCTACAGTTAACTCTTCATAGATAGAAGGAAGAGCTCCGCCACCTCGTGCTGTTCCAATTAAACATTATTTGCCCAATCACTGGCTTATCAATGTGAACTTTAATTTCCATGGAACCTACTCCAGGAGGAGACTGCCTTTGATTCTGTGGTCGGAGCAATAAGACAGAAGTTATGGAGGAGGTGCAGGTATTTTCAGTCTCTGCTTCATTAAGCATAGTCAGTTGCTTGAGGGTGGCCTTTGGCAATAGCAAAGTTACATTAACACAGGAGAGTCTTACCATGTCCAAAGTGGTGTGCCTCTGAATGCACTTTCGTAGCTTTAGTGTGGCTTTAATTCCACAGCTTGGAACACAACGTCTTGTAAATGTGGAAATATATTTCAGCTAAAAAGGAGTATATAGAAGATATACATTTCTATAGTTCACATTCATGGTGTGTTTTGTAGACAATTAAAATCAACAGCAAGTTCCTTTTTTTTCCACTCTAATTCTTTTATCCAAGGCTACTTAAAATCTAAGTGAATCAATCAATTTTGTATGCAAAAAGTTCTCTTTCTATAATGGAATCATTCTTGCATTTTTTGGGGGGAAAGTTACCAAATATTTCCATAGGCAGCACAATTAGTTATCATGATCTGGTGCTTTTCATATTCTTGATTTGAGTGTTTAAATAGAAATAGGGATTTCTTTAGGGAAGTAAGTGCTTAGAAAAGTATAAATAAATGTGGCTTCTGCTTACAAATATAACAAGATAGAAGAATGTCTAGCGACAGTTTGTAACACTACATACCATAGTGACAATTTTGCACCAGAAGAAGTGTTCAGTTAGTTTTTTGTTTTTCTGATTCCATCAAAGTCTATATGACCTTGATGCACGTATACTGCCTTTAATCACCACCCCAATTTAAATGCAGAATGTTTTCAGTATAGTGTAAATGAAATGGCATGTGTTTTTAGGGTAAACAGAACTAAGTTTAACTCCTGGCTCAGAAACACAGATCGTAAGTAAACCAGAGTGTTGAAATGCACGTATAGATAGATTTTTTTCCCTTCCTTTTCAAAGCAACATTTTCTCCCTAAATGTCTTTTTCTAGAGCTATCAAGGCTTGGTATGTTCTACAAATAACATAATAAAAGGTCAAAATGTGCAGAAGTAAAATACATGGCATAAGTGAGCATATAAATCTGTACATTTATATAGCAAGAGAGAGATCAGGCTTATCTGTCTGTCTCTCTGTCTAGGTATATACATGGAGAGAGATATCAGGCTTATCTGTCTGTCTGTCTGTCTAGGTGAGAACATTTGCCACATGCTGGTGTTTCAGTCGATGACAGACTGTCGAGATGATGGTGGTCCCAGGAAATTTTTATGCTGCATTTTTGCTGTCCCTTTTCTATGTTAGACCTGTTTGGACATATACATGCATAGTACTTAGCACTGGGTTAGAGTTCCCTCCAGTACTGAATACAGTCACATGCTACACAGATCTGTAGCCCAGGTGTGTAGTACACTATGCCACACCCGGGTTCGGGATAGGGCACTCTACGCTGTTTGCACAATGAGGAAATCTCCTAATGACACATTTCTCAGAGTTAATACCCATTGTCTAGCAAGGTTTGGCTGTATATACGTGTATACCATGAGAGAGGGGGAGAGAGCGATATATACCTTTCATTTTTCATAAAAGTAAAGGGAGATTATATATTAAACTATGGCACATTAAACAAAGTATTAAAGTATTCTAGTGAGGACATTGTAAATGCTCATACATGGTAGCTCATAAATGGGTATCATTTTTTATTAATTTTATAAAAGCTTAATATAAGATTTTGGGCAATTCGAGATACTCAGCATTTCACATACTTTTATTCCTGTAGGCTGGATATTGCATTTATTAGCATGTAGTCAGATATTACTGAGAGTCCTGATTTAATCAGCCTTTCTTCCAGTGCTGTGAGCAGTTCCACCTCTGCCCTCATTTATCATCTGACTAGAGGGTCGCATGTTCCCAGAAAGGGTGAGCATTAGACTACACAATTCTGTATATGTTAACTTAATTCTGCAAATATTTACTGAACAACTCTGAAATGGGTTGAGACCCTGTATAGAAATGGGGAATCTGGGATTTTTCTCTAATATTATGAAGTGAAAGTGAAGTTTATCAGTTCGAAGTATCTATCCTATGCTAGAGCCTTTACATCAATTATCTAACTTTTCCATTTATCAAGGACGTTGGCATTATTTCCCCATTTTGTAGATAAGAAAATCAGTTAGGAGGTTAAGTTACTCATTCAAGGTCATGAAGTGGTGTGACAACTGCCTCAAGGGGCTTGCTTACATGTCATAGTATTATAATGTCAAATAGAGCATGTAATTCTTACCACTGCTTCCCTACTTTCAAATGAAAATGTTTAAATGCATTTTTCTGAAGCTTAAAGGCTTTTGATATATGGCCATTAGGGCTTGTTGCTTTCCTCAGCATCAGAAGTCTGCCTAGTAGCTTTAATAAACCCTGAAGCAGCGTTTCCCCCCTTTCATAGCTGTAATAGCAATATTTCTTCAAGATGTTTTTTTTTCCCTAGTGATGTAAAGGCTCAGTATTTTAAATACATAACACAGGATCAGAATATGCAGAAGTAAAGTCAGGGGCGTACGTGGCTCACTTGCTGTCTGTCGGCAACACATTGGCACAAATCCCATTGGCTTTGCTGCAGCCTTGACGGACATCCTGCTCCCTGACAGTGAAGGGAACCTGCCTCAGTGATGGCTGTAAAAGCAGCTTGGGCTGATTAAATCTCAGTCTTTTTGTCAGGAAACTGTGGTAGCTTTTCTCACAACTATTATGTCTTACTAGAAGCCTTTTAAAAAAATTTTTCCATAGTTGTCTCTTGCATTGCCAAGGAAAAACGTGCTCACCTAGATGTTCTGTTGTTCAAGTTCCTGGCCCCATATTTATCACTAAAGCTATTGATACACTTGTTAGCATAGAGGCAGAAAATAGATTTATGAAAATTTTGACAACTGCATATGCCATAGAATCTAAATAATACAAAAACATGAGTAATTTTAAACATATAAAATTGCACTGTTTCCACTGATGTTTTCTGAGCAAATATTTATTTCAAATAGCACCTTAGTATGTGTATTGCTTGGGGGTTGTGAAATCCAGTTAAATGGTCATAGAAATTCTTAACCATACAAAGTACTTGTCATAGGCAAGAAAACTTGTTGAAAAAGATATGATGGCTGTATTCAATTGGACAGTAAGCACAGGTTGTCTATATGAATATGGGTTATGAGGAAAACATGAAGTGTGAGTCCTCAAGTATGTTAGTTCAAGAGAGAGGCTGTTCTAGACTTGAAGCATCATGGCTCTAGACAAAGAAATGTGCATATGGACACCCACCTGTCCCCACTTATGATAATAAACTCATGAAGGATAAAAGATTTAAATCAAAGACTTGAAATTATAAAAGCCCCCGGAAGAGTGTGTGGGAAAAAGTTTTAATCTTATTGGTCTAGGAAATGGATTGATGAAAAAGACCCCACTGACAATTGCAGCAACAACAAATGTAAATAAATGGGACCTGATTAAGTTAAAAGTTTCTGGACCGCTAAAGACACAATCAACAAAGCAAAGGGACACACTTTAGACTGGGAGATGACATTTGTGTGCTATGAATCCCTCAAAGAGCTATTAATGAGAATCTGCAAAGAACTCAAGAAAAACAAGAAGAAAAGAGCAAACAACCCCATTAAAAACTGGGCAAGATACATGAAAAGAAACTTTCCCCACGAGGGCAGATGAATGGCCAACAAACACATGAAAAGATGCTCATTGTCCCCATTGTCAGAGAAATGCAGATCAAAGGCACTTTGAGTGAGAATGGCCCACACCACCAAGGTCTAAGTCATTTCTCCTGGAAGAAACAAAACCTTTAAAACATTTAGAATTCTATTTTTAATTACTTTAAGAAACTGGCTAAAAGAGGTTAAGTAATTACTCAAACCTCTCACAACTAGTGAATTAGGATCTATGCATTAAATACCAACTTTTGTGAACTCAAAGTTCATATTCTCACTCCTGCCCTTCTCACGTATTGGGGTAGTCTAATCTAGAAACTGCTGAAAAATGTTGTTCTCAACTATCTGGGTATTCTTGTATAAGTATCATAAACTATATGCTATATGAATCCTTCTCTATTTATTAATAAATCTAGCACCTCTCTAATAAAAATATAATAAGCTTTAATTTTTCTATGTTAATTTTTATTAAAGTTGATACTGCGTATGAAAAACATTTGTATTTTATAAAGTGTTGTACAATAATAGTTTTTGTTTTTCACCTTCAACTTAACAATTGCCATGGTCTCTGAGATAAAAATATATGTTAGAGAAATGTTAAAAACACACATTTTACTATTTATTCCCACTGAGTGATCTTATAAAAAGGGTTTGGATAACTGATCTTACAGCGCAGTGCGGTAGTAGCAAAATGGGCATTGTACTAAGGATTCAAAGAAGTACGTTCTGGTCTTGGCTTTTTTCCTGTGTGAACTGGGAACATTACTTCATTATCTGAACCCCATTTTCATTATTTCATTAAGTAGGGACACAAAGACTTGATGAATATGACATATATAAGCAGGGCCTTGAATAAGCACAATGTACAGAACATGATCAGAACAAAAACTTAACTTTGGTCTCTCACTGTTCTTTGAAAGTATATTCAACAGAAGAAGGGTGTTTTCCTCATCACCCTCGGGTTATGACATCCTACATGAGATTGTTCCAAGGAGAACACATCCCTGCACCACCCTCACTCCAAAACCTTACATAGAACCATCTCTCTTTTTTTTGGCGGGGGCTGGGTTTGAACGCGCCACCTCCAGCACATAGGGCCAGTGCTCTACCTTTTTGAGCCACTGGTGCTGCCTCATAGAACCATCTCTTTAAGAGAGTGTCCATCAGACTTCATTTAGACATCAGTGTCTCAGCCTTGGACAGCCTTCCCACACGGTGCCTGCAGTATGTACATGCTTGCACTTCATGCTGTGTGTCACCCCCACCTAAGAGGGCATCATTTTGCCACTGCAATGACTATTTACACTGGCCCACTGGCCTGTCTTCAGGCTTTTTCCAACTAGCTTCTGCTCTGACATCCATGGCCACACTATGAGGATGCCCCCTGCACCTAGTCAGCACTCAACATCACACATCAGGGTGACCTCCTACCCACATTCTGTCCTCATCCCACACGGGTTCTTAAATCTTATGCCAACTACCACCCATTCTCTCTTCACCTAGGCACAGACACTTACCCTGATTATCCTTACCTACACACTCTCAGAAAGAATTTTTCAGAACTAGAGGACAATAATAAGAAAGGAACAGTAAAAAGAAAAAGAGAAATAGAATGATCTGCCAAAGAAAAAGAGAAACAGGATGATCTGCCCCCCGCAAAAAATTTTCAATTAATTTAATCAAAGAAAAGTTAAAGTCATATTTATTTACTGAAATATTTACCAGTTGCTATTGCTTTTTTATTTCTGCCGACTCATGTTAACACCCATAAGCATTTTCCTTCCGTTTGATTAATTTTCTTTATCATTTTTCTCCTACCCTTTATTTAAAGTGTTGTAGACTTAAAGTGCCAACAGTGGGCATTTCACGGTTGTTCATCTTCATTGTTTCTAAAATGAATTCAACTATGAATTGATTGTGTCCCTCTGTGCAATGCTAGATGTGTCTCTGTTTTCCTTCAACATATTTTCCTTATCTTTGATTCTTAGAATTTTTATTAGGATGTGCCAGTATTTTTTAACATACCTGAAGTTTTGCCAGACTCATTGAATTGCAAAGTGATGCAAGCAAAACATGCGATTTAATATTTTTCACCAAAATGGGGAAAAATTGTAACCATTTATTTATCTGCATCATTCTTATTATTTTCATTTATGTGAGGCCAATTAAATTTAATTTAGATTGATATTATTGATATTTAAGTTAATACTACGCAAAATTAAAAATTCTCCTTTTGGGGGAAACTCTCTTTTTCCTTTATATTCCTGAGATTGGATAACTTCAAAGTATGTGTTTCTGTTCTGAAGATTTTTCTGCTTTCTTTACTGTATGATGAGCCCTTCATTAAAGTTTCTCATTAAATTCTTTGGTTCTACAGTTTCTATTTTTTATTTGGTCTCATCTTGATTTTTACTTTCCATTTTATAGTTTCCATTTAGCCAATTATCATACTCTCCGTTAGATCACTATGCATTTATTTGTAAAGCTCACCTCAGATTGAGATTCTCTCAAGGGCTTTTTTTCAACCATTGGTGACCTTTCCCTATTTCTCTGCATGCAAGAAAATGTTTAAGTGTCTAACTTTTTTTATTCCTTTTAATTGTGCTGATCTTTCAGCCTTATCCTGAGAGTTGGACAGAGAAACTTGAAATTTTCCATAAGCATGCACAATTTAGATATAACCTAAGGATCTATGAACACTTGGATGTACATTTGGGGGCTCCTTTTGCTGGAGATCCTTTGTTTATGGGAGTTCCTTGGAATCTCTGCCCTTCTGCTTCCCCCCAATGCCATCTTCTGACACCTAATACCAAAGGCTGAGGTGTTCTGCTTAAGTTCTATGCACTAAGCAGCCTCGATTGCAAAGTTCCCTCAGAGGACAAGTCAAATAATATCAGATCTCATTTTGTATAGGCCTTTCTCTCAAGGGTCAATCACCCTCAGCTTTCTGTCTTTTTGTTGTCACTTTCTAGTAATAAGGACTGATACTACTCTGTGCTTATGAATTCATGTAAATATGTTAGTTCCTTTCACCTCCATTGTGTCATATGGAGTTCTGTACTGAACCAATAAAGAAAATCATTGAAAGGGAAAAATCATTTTTATATTCCTTATGGTGTTTTAAAAAATAGGCAAAGCAAAAGATAATTTTCTTGAAATCCGAAGAATAAATGAGGGAGGAAGATACACAAAAGGAATAACCAAAAAAGACTGCAAATAATGAATGATAATTAAAGAAAATATCGTTAAAAAGTTGTTTAAAATGCATTTTCATCTTCACATTCAAGCTTAATTCTTTCTTCCTTCTACCTAGAATCATGAGTGACGTATTGTTCGTTTGTAAGACAAGTTAGACTCGTATGAAATAATAAATGTAATCAGGAATGGAAGGTCAACATCCTTTAGAGAACATCTTGAATATTTCTCTAGTATCAGAACATAATTTTACCCATAGAAGCATGAAACATTGCAGAAGTTGTTTTAAAGTCAGGGTTTTTGCTATTTTAGAATTCCTAAGTTGAATGCATCATTAAATAAAATTTATATAAGATGAAAAACTTATTTAAATTTCTTTATTGAGCTCAGCATGTGGTATTCATTCTCTCTAAATTTAAATGAAGCTTCCATCTGTTCTTTTATTCAGACATTTCTGATTAAATCCTCACAGAAAATACAGATAAACATATTAGATACAGGGAAGTTATGAAAGTTTCATGAAAAGTTCACCTTCTCAATTCAAATGTGATTTTTAAGGTGAAGCTTATTACTCAAGTGTTTTTTTCACAATAGAGAAATGTGATTTTGTCTAATTACAGAGCAGATTTTTTTTGAGTCTAAGCTTTGCAGAGTGCTAATTTGTAGTTTTTTTTTTTTGCTATAGTACTCTCTAAATGCCTTTATATTTTAAAGTAGGGGTCCAGTAAGAATATTTTAGACTTGAAGCTTTTGGTTTTGTGATTTTTTAAAAGATTTTCAAAAATCCAAGAATGCCAATTTTATTTTATTTTTTCCATTTAAAAGATTTACATGCCCAAGAGTAACTTAAATAAAAATGTAGACTGTCTTAAAAGATGAACTTATTGAGAGCATGTAACCAACTCAAAGTCTCATTACCTAAACGTTGTTGAATTGGAATTAAAAGTAAGGCCTGTGTGAATTCAAAGAAAAATGTTCCTCTCTAGAAAGTACACATCTTCATCTCCACTGATGTTTGTAAAGAGTTGTGACAACTGTATAGAAGTAGTAGAGAACAGGGTTTCCAGTGCCATTCAACTTCAGCATTTGTTAGTTTAAGAGTTCATGTAAGTGGCTTGGTACCTATGGCTCAAGTGGCTAAGGTGCCAGCCACATACACCTAACGTGGCAGGTTCGAATCCAGCCTGGACCTGCCAAACAACAATGATGGCTGCAACCAAAAAAAAAGCCTAGCGTTGTGGCGGGTGCCTCTGGTGCCAGCTATTTCAGAGGCGGAGGCAGGAGACTCACTTGAGCCCAGGAGTTGGAGGTTGCTGTGAGCTGTGATGCTACAGCACTCTACCCAGGGGGACAACTTGAGGCTCTGTCTCAAAAAAAAAAAAAAAAAAGTTCATATAAGTTAATAATCTGGACTGAATCCATTTCTTAATTTGCAAAAAGTGAATGTTAATAGCATTCTCCTTCATGCTCTTAGATTATTAAATATGTTGATTTACATACAATTTTAGCAAATATTTGACACATCAAAAATGCTTAATAACTACTAGATAATATTGTTGCTATTATCATTGTTATTATGTCGTAGAGTACTCATATTCCCCCTATCCTAAGAATGCTCTGGGATATAACCCAAATTTGCTAAAAGTCTTCTAAACTAAAACACTCTGATGCCTAATTTTCTAGGATTTTACATGAAATATTTACTGAAGTTCTGAAATTTTCCCTAGATTTTGGATATTTGCTATTGATTTAAAAGTTTATGTTCATAATTGCAAATATTTAAACATATTCAATATATTTACAGAGCTCTGTAAGTGTACTATGATATAGCCAACCACAAGATCATCTCCATAAAATAATGACAAACTTTTTTTTTTTTCCTGAGATGTGCTAGAGTTGGTTGCTCTGCCTGAAAGCAGGGCAGAAAATCAGGAATTTTTCCAGCACTCAGCACATAAACATATGCAATCTGTATAAACTAATAAGCAAAACATCTTGTTTGAGTGTGTTGCAAGGGCAAAGAGGCGCTTTGTTTACTCAAAGAGTTTGGGATGATGAATGTGCTGAACGCTTCATGGCACACTCTAATTATGTCTCTATTCTTTCCTGAGGAGCAGGATGGATTATACAGGGATGTTAAATTATAACGTCTAAATGGACGGCAAGATGATATTGGGAAAAAAGGTGTTTATACCGTTAACATATTAAGCAGCAAATGGATAATTTTTTCCAGTTTTGAACTGAGATATCCTCAGGCTTGTCATCGTCCCTTCCCACGTGGAGGTCATGTCATCTTCTCTTGGATATGCACGAAGGGAAGTGAGAACACGTGAACAGAGCAGATGTTTGGGCACAACGGAAAAAGAACAGATGCTGGCCAGGCACAAGATAAAATACATATGTTTACTACATCGAGAGACATTTGCATAGAATATTTTATTTGAACTTGGTGTTTTGTTGGTTTTTATTCTTTTTTTTGGAAATGGAGTATTAAAATACCTAATATTATTTTTTTAAGACATTCTAATTCTAAATGCTTTAGATGAGATGTGAGATTGAAATTTCTGGCAAGTTTAAATTATTGGTTTTTATTTATTACTATTTATTTACATATCTAGAGAGACTTTATTTCAAAATGAAAAAGGTGTAATTTAACATAAGCACCAATCAGTCTTTTTGCCTGATTCACCAGGATTCTCATCTCTCTTGCAATGATTGGCATAAATCAATACCAGGAATGGGACCTCGAAACTTTATTTATGAAACGACTGCTGTTCACATGTGAGTGACTGGCTGATCCATAGTAGGCCAATCAGCTTTGTTCTCTCACAAATGTGTGACTTGCACTAAAATACTGTGCACCAAGGTGGATTAGTAATAACGTCTTAAAGGGACATAGTTAAACTCCTGATGCTACATACCCTGGGGGGTTGAAGATTGGGGGTATTTGCAAGGTTTTGCAGTTTAGTGGTCTCTTGTTTTCTGTGAACTACTACTATATCCTTAAAAATGTTTTTTCTTTAATTCTACAGAGTCTCAGTCAACAGTTTTCACTTAAAATGAAATGTACTTAGCATTAATAATAAGGAAAAGTGGAATGTTAGTGGGGGAGAAATGGCAATAAATAAATAAACAAATAAAACTATCTAGCAATACCTCCATTCTTCCCTTAATAATTTCAGATACATATTTTGGCATTAATGCAAGCAACCACCAAATGTTTGCTTTTGAAAGAGTGGAAATTTTCAGCTTTATGAAATTCTTAAAAGGGCGATTCATAAATTTTATAATCACATAACCAGATCACTTATTTTCCTTGAGTGTCAAATGATTTTCTGATATTGTTAGGCTGAACAGACAGACTCCATCTGTCAGGGGCGTTGCAAAGGGAAAGCATAGTTAATTTTACTTGTACTGTGCTGCTTCTTGCTTAATGACTATGATTTTTTAAACATTTTGGGAAATTGCTTCCGGCTAGTGTTGCCTCCTACAATTCGAATTTTCCAAGGGCATCAAATTGTGTGCCCGAGAGTGAATATTTATGTAGTAAGGGTTATCGCAGGAGTGGTAAGATAATTGACATTCCTCTTCTACACTTGACAATTAATATGTAGACACATCTAAATCTGCATGTAGTATCAACCATAGATCCTACCAGTCAAGATCAACAGATGAAATATTCCCCACTGAAATATTGACAGTTTCAAGAAAAGATATTAGAAGCATATGATTACCTTTTTGCACTTCTATTTTCCAACTTGTATAATTTTTGAAAGCTATATGTACAGTAAATTAACCATAAAGGTGGAAGAAATTACCAAAATCATGTGTGGTTTAGAATTTTCCCATAAACATGGCTTTATTCTAAGAACATTTATTATAAATACCAAACAAAATATCCTTTCTGTGGCTTAGGCTATTGCTTCTTATTTAATTTCCAGTTCACTGATATGTTTCTGTGTAATGAAAATATAAAAACTTATTCTAATAAACACAGACTATTTCTATGTCTATAGACTTTCTAAAAGTCTATGACTTTTTATAGAGAAGAACACTCGGATAAATAATCAAAGAGTCAACTTAATTAATTATGTTGTGTTTGTCTCTGTGCACTGCACATTTATATATATGCAGTTAGGACTCTAAAAGATAATGGAAGGTCTTATACATTTGGAGAGCAAATATGGATTAGCCATAAAGTTTGTGTGCGATTTTAAATTGCATACTATTTTAAATTGCACATGAACTTTATGGCCACCCTGTGTCTATGTATATATACATATATATTCACATATACACACACGCACATATGTGTGTGTGTGTATATATATATATATATATGCATACAGAAAGAGAGAGAGAGTATGTTACAATATAGAATATAAGACAGATGAAGAGAAGGGTTCCTACAGATCAATGTGGTACTGGATTCCAAAATAATTCAAAGTCCATGCAGAGGAAAGACAAAAAAAAAAAATGTTGAGGGAGATGGAGTGGAAATAGCCCAGCAATGAGCATGGTATCCTATGTTTTAGAACTATATCAAAGGTATTATATAGTTTTTACCTCAGTCTTATCTCTTTTAAGATAAGAAGACTGATGAGAATTGAGATACATCTTTGTTTAACAAGTCAGTCTAATTTTTACAGTATGAGATTTATTTAGTTGTGTTTCTGTTTATTTTCAACATAACGTATAAAACTTCAGTTTTTATCACAGTAGTCATCATATCTATGAAATATGAACACTGTACAATTCAGTTTCAGATTTCAGTGCTCTCTGGAACTATGTGGAGAGTCTTTGAAAACAGGTATATGATTAAGCAGGTTCTTACTTCTACAAACATCATTTTGTATCAAATAATTTTGTAACATCTCCGTGACAGTTTTCATTTACCTAGGTGGAAATGAGAGATTAGGAAGCTATCCTCTAAGGTACACAGTGAAGCACTAGGAAGTCCTAATGAAATAAATACTAACCTAGGCCTTCAAAAGAATTTGTATGTTTTTGTTGATATTAAGAGCCTCTCGGCTCTATTAATATTTTGACCTTGTTTGTGGTTTATACTTTTGGGTATTTATTTTAAAGTTTTCACTTACTTGTGGACTCAAAGCTTTGGACAAAGAGTAAGCATGGCTGCCTTACCAAGTATGTTAAATGTACCAAAGTAATTTCATCAGCACGCTTTTCCTCTTCCTTTCCTCCCCTAAAGTATCTTTAATAATGTAAGAGAACTAAGTAAAAACCCTAACAACTTTAAGTGTAGAATTATTTCATGAAAAGGAGAAAACAATATCTCTCTTGGACAGTCCATAAAGCTTTGAGGTAGGAAGGAGGTTATTTGGTAAAATTCCAAGATCTTTCCTGGAACAGAAACTGTGCTTCATTTTGTTAGGCATCAAAAGACGTTTGAAGAAAGATGAGAAATGTCTTAATGGTGACTCTTTCAGTCATATTCAACTCAGATTTCAGCCCCATCCAGCCTAGGAATCTCTGTTGGAATTCCTTTGTGTTAGTTACTAAGGGAACAAGTGCCTAGTATCTTATGTTTAGTACAATATTATTATAAGTGGATGAAGTCTATGTGTGCCCTGTATAGTGGTTGACACTTACAAAAGAATGTATGATCTTTGCTTGGACTACTTGTTTTGATTCCTTTTTATTTATGGGTAGTGTTCACTGAGTCGTCCGTTGGAATGACAGTTTCCATCTGTGCCTGGGTTTCTGTTTAAACGGTATGTGCTCTTCAAGTTAGAACCACCTGATTTTCATATCATCCACCAATAGATGTTTTTGTTCAAAAAACATGTAGAGAGTGTCATCGTTTGCCATATGTAGTTTCCAGTTCTGGCAATCCAGAGAAGAGCGAGATCATCTCAGTCTCAAGATGATTACCATAGTTAAGACCAGATGTTCCTCACTGAAGATTCAATTCTCCCAACTATGGAAGCCTCTCCACACTGAACTTTTTCATGAAATCATTGAACATTATCATCTTAGAAAACTAGCTAATATTGATTTTTATTAGATAATACAAAATAAATAGGTAACTAGCTTATCTAGTAGAAAGAACTTAACTAGTGTGGACCTTTAATAACCAAAGAATTTTATCTGTGATTTAGTTTGGGGACACTGTCAAGAGTAGTGTTTTAATGATAATATTTAATGGTAAAAATTTAAACTAAAAAGATTGAGACATGAACAATGAAATTAAAAGATTTTTCTTGTTTAAAAAATGTAGTCAATTTCTGGTTTTGTTTATAGCAATAGAGAATAAAAATTGTATAACAGGAGAAATTGAAAGTACAAGGTAATGAAATGCATATACTAAAAATAAATGTTTCTGATCTTCAGAGAATTCATCCAACTCAAACTAAAAGTCCCATCTTCTCTGGGATAAGTAAAGAATGTGTGTGGTCTTCCTCTCTCTTCATACTCCCCTTTTTATTTCCCTTTAAGCCTTTCTAAAATTTCTAATGGGAAGAGATTAGGGTTCTTTTCTTTAGAATTTTTTCCTAAGTAGTTTAATTTTACTTTCAGTAATGAAGTAAAATCAATTCATCCTGTGTTTCTGCTCTTCCATTAAAATATGTGTACATGTTTTCTCGACATATTTCACTTAGCGGGAGAGTAACTAGAAACAGTCCGGTCCACACGGTGTCTACATTTTCACAGCTGATTACTCATCTGTGTTCCAAAACTATTTTCCTTTTACAGTCACCACTGGCACACTGCTATTAAAATTTAGGTTTTTCTAAAACTGAACTTATTCTTTTTCATTTCAAATTAATATGAGGATACAAACTTTGGGGTTATGTTGTTCTCATTTTCAAGGTAAAGTTCAAGTTGTAGAAGAGCCCCTCCCTCACCCAAGGGGCAAGCTGAACACTCTCCCATTGTGCACATTAGGTGATATTCCACCAAATGCCTTCCCTCCTCTGGCCAGTCACCCTCCACTCCTCTTCCCCTTCCCCTCTCCCTCCTCTACCCACCCTCTTACTAGTCTATATTTGTATTTTATGGTTCTTATGAGCTCCTCCTTGTATGTTGGTTCCCATTCTGAAGGCTGTCTGTTTGCTTTGTTTGTGGTACCCTTAGCCGTGCAGAAGCTTTTTAGCTTAATCAAACCCTAGTTATTTATTTTTGGTGTTTCTAAAACTGAATTTATTCTCTCCTTTTTGTTGTGTTCAAGAATAAAAGAGGAAACTGGGTTAATCATTTTTAGATGCTGAAGATAAACATAGTTAAGTGATGCAGAATTTAACTTTTCACCTATGTTTTTCTTATCTAGATAGGGAAAATAATAATACCTGAGTTAAGGTTAAAAAAAAATAGAAGCTCTTCTAAGGAACCAATAAAGTAAGGTATGATATACGCATGTGCTTTGTAAATAAACAACAACAACAAAAAGAAACCTGATGCAAGTGAAATATATGCTTGTGATAGGAGCATGATTAATTTAAGGGACAGTAAATGTGCTAGAGATTCTGTAATTACTAGTAGTCTCTTATTTTTAAGTAAGCATTATTTTTAGAGAAATTCACGTTCACAGCAAAATTCGAAACTGCACACAGACTGGCAAGCATGGCCTTCCACAACCACTGTGGTACTTTTTGCCATTAATGAATTTGTATTACCACGTTATCATCCAAAGTCGCAGTTGACTCTAGAATTCATTCTTGATGTTGTGCACTTTGTGGATTTCAACAAATGTACAAGGACCTGCATTCACCATCATAGAATCGTGTCGAGAAGTTTCACTGCCATAAAGTTCCATACTCTGCTTATTCATTCCTCCTTCCTCGCTAAACTTTGAGAATTACTCATCTTTTTATTGTCCCATTTTACGGGCTTTTCCAGAATGTCATATAGTTGAAAACACACATTTTGCATGCTTTCAGCTAAATTCTCAGATCGGCTTCTGTACACAGATAGTAACATGCATTTAAGTTTCCTCCTTGGATGTTCATAGCATGATACCTCATTTCCTTTTAACACTGAATAATAGTCCATTGTCTGGATGTTATTATTTATCTGTTTACCTTGTGCAGAACATCTCAGTTGCTTCCAAGTTCGGCAATTATGAATAAATCTCCTGAAAACATTCATGTGCAAATTTTTGCCTGATCGTATGTTTTCAACTCATGTGGGTAAATATCAAGAGGTGTGGTTGCTGAATCACAGGGTAAGAATATCTTTTCCTAGGGTGACTGTATCATTTTCATTCCCACCTACAATGAAAGAGAATTCCTGTTGCTCAGTATCTTTCTCAGCATTGGGTGTTGCCAGTTTTCTGCAACTTTGCATTCTAATAGGCTGACTGTGGCATTTCATTGTTATTTGGACTTTCAATTCCTTCAGATGAATGATGTTAAAGTCCTTTGTATGGGCCAGGCACAAGGCCCATGCTTGTAATCCCAGCACTCTGGGAGGACAAGGTGAGAGATTCCTTGAGCTCAGAAATTCGACACCAGCCTAACCAAGAGCATGACACCATCTCTACTAAAAATTGAAAAATTAGCCAGGTGGTGTGGTGGGCACCTGTAGCCTCAGCTCCTCTGGAGGCTGAGGCAGGAAGATGGCTTGACCCAGGAGTCTGAAGTTGCTGTGAGATGATGACTCCGTGGCACTCTAGTCTGGGCAACAGAGTGGCACTCTGTCTCAAGAAAAAATAAATCTTCTGTATGGACTCATTTGCTACATGTGTATTTCCTTTGATGAAGGGTATGTTTGGATCTTTGAACCATTTTTTTAATCTAGTTGGTCATTTTTTATTGCTGAGTTTGAAAATTTTCAGTATATTTTGGATAATACAAGTAGTTCTTTATCACATGCGTCTCTTGAAAATAGTTTTTCCTAATCTGGGATTTGTACTTTTATTAACTTCACAAGAGCAAAATTGTTTAACTTCAATAAAGTCCAGCTTAGGCTCGGTGCCTGTAACTTAGCAGCTAGGGCACCAGCCACCTACAGCAGAGCTGGCAGGTTTGAATCCAACCCAGGCCTGCCAAACAATGACAACTACAACCAAAAAATAGCCAGGCGTTGTGACAGGTGCCTGTAGTCCCAGCTACTTGGGAGGCCGAGGCAAGAGAATTGCTTAAGACCAAGAGTTTGAGGTTGCTGTCGAGCTGTGATGCCATAGCACTCTACCAAGAGTGACAGCTTGAGACTCTGCTTCAAAAAATAAATTAATTAAAATAAAATAAAATAAAATAAAATCCAGCTTATAACTTTTTTAATTCAATTCTCTTTTGTAAGATCAACTGGCTATACTTCTGGAGGTCTGTTTCTGGGTTCTCTGGTTACATCCTTCTATTGGTCTATTCATTGTCCAATACCACACTGTCTTGAATACTGTCGTTTTATAGGAAGACTCTGGGGGTTAGTGTCAGGTCTCTTACTTCATCCTACTTGTTCAACATTGTGTTATCTATCACATAAAATTTCAAATAAATTTCTTTATGTCTGAAAGATTATTTCCTGGATGTATTACAGGATAATATTAAATCTATAGATCAAGTGAGGACAAAGTGACATCTTATAAATATTGATTTTTTTTCTATCCATGAATATAGAGTATGTCTTCATTTATATAGTTATTTTTAAAAATATATTTTATCTGATTTTTATTTTTCCTCATAAATATCTTGTACATAATTTGTTAGATTTATACCTGTGTATTTAATTTAGTAGGATTCTACTATCAACATGAATGTGTTTTTAATTTCGAATTTCAGTTGTTCATCACTAGTATACATGAGTCATTACAAAAGTTTTGAGATACACAAAAATCAAAAAACATACAACATGTGCAGACAGAAACAAGGGAAACCCTCCAGCAACACCAACACCAATAAGCTGAGCAAGTTGAAACTTGTATGTGAGTAAGAAAGGAAACATTGACAACGTTTCTTGGAAATAAAATGATGGACCATAACACAGTCTGTCTCAAAATATTTGCAGTTACCTGTAAGAATGTGATTCACTTTTGAATATTAACTTTATATCCTGCAACCTTACTATAATCACTTATTTGTTCTTTTGGTTGATATTTTGGATTTTCTATAGTGACAATATGTCATCTCAATAAGGACAGTTTTCTTTCTTCCATCCCAGTTTGTATTACCAATTTTTTCCTTCCTTTCTTACTGTATTTGCTGTATGTTCCAATCTAATATTGAAAAGTAGTTGTGAGAGGCAATATTCTGGCTTTGTTCTTGATATTTGAAGGAAAAACTTGAATTCCTCACCATTAAGTATGATGTTAGCTGTAGATTTATTGTAGATCCTCTATCGAATTGAAGAAATTTCCCTAGCCATAGTTTGCTTACAGTTTTCACCAGTAATGGGTGCTAGATTCTGTCAAATACTTTTTCTGCATCTATTGGTGAGATCAGGCAATTTTTCTTCTTTAGTCTGTTGATGTTGTGTATTAGACTGAGTGATTTTTGAATGTTGAAATATTCTTGCTTACCAGGAATAAATCCTGATTGGCTGAGATAAATAAATCCTTGTATACTTTCTTAGATTTGTTTTGACAAGACCTTGTTGAGAATTTTTGCATCTATTTTCTTGGTCTGATATTTTTCATATATTCATTTGAATCTGCTATTGATTATTCCATTTTATAATAAAGGCAGGAAACTCTTTTGATGGATGACAGCACAAAGTATCTAGTAAAGTCTTTCCATCCCTACACATTGTCTGAAGATTGGCATTACATAAGCAGATGAAAAGATACATCATGTATCATCAGGGAAATACCAACCTAAATAAAAATGAAGTACCGCTACATACCTGTTAGAATGGTGAAATTCCAGAACACAGACAATGCCAAATGCTGAACAGGATATTGAATAGCAGAACGAGAAGGTAGGGATGCAGAATGCCCCAGCCACCCTAGAAAGTATTTGTTAGCTTTTTACAAAAATAAACATTCTCTTACCATGTGATTCAGCAATGGTCCACTTTTTTATTTACCCAAACCAGTTGGAAATTGACGTCCACACAAAAATTTGCACATGAATGTTTCCTGCAGGTTTATTACCAATTGCCAAGCGTGGAGGCAACTGAGTCGTCTCTCCCTTCACTAGGTGAATGGAAAATGAACTGTGCTGCATTGTTTGTAACAATGGAACATTAGTCAGTGCTAAAAAGAAATCAGCTCTCATGGCATCAAGAGCCAAGAAGGAAACTTGAGTGCATTTTACTAATCTAAAGAAGCCCATCTGCGAGCCCATCTGGGATCGTGCATATATGATTGAACTGCATGGCATTCTGGAAAAACAAATACTATAAGAAAAAATAAAAAGATCAGTGGTGACAAGTGTTTTGTGAAGAGGGAGGGAAGAATAGACAGAGCACAGAGGGCTTTTGTGGCGGTAAAACAACATTATATGACACTATACCTGTGACTGCATGTTTAAACCCACAGAACTTACAACACCAAAGTAGATGCTCATGTGAATTATGGATAATAATGTGTTAATGTAAGTTCGTGAATTATAGTAAATGTACCACTCTAATGAGAGATGTTGATAAAGGGGAGGTTACACAGGTGAGGCAGAGAGGGTAACGGGAAATTTCCCTATCTCTACAAATTTGGCTGCGGACCTAAAATTGCTCTGAAAAATTAAGAAGAATTCTTTATCTTTTTACTTCAATTTCTGAGAATGTCCTTGTATGTTACAGGTCCTCAATTAGTGTTTCATGAATATTCACTCAACCAGACTCAAGTTGAGTAAGATATTTTTTAATCTTAATACTGAAGATTATCTTCATTGAAGACAAAGAGAGTGACAATTTCTTTGCCCGGTATTTTTTCTTTTAGGTACAATCAGGATGAAGTGGATACATATTTGGAGATTTTCATTTCTCCAGAGGATTCACTGGTGTAACTATGTCAAGGACGTGTTATAACAGAACCACTGGATAAGAATGTGCAGTGATCCTCTACCAATTTCTTCTCAAAAAAAGAGAGAGAGAGAGAAGGAGAGAAACAGATAAAAAAAGACTTTTGTCTAAATAAGACATCCTTTTTCTTTCCTCTCCTCAAACATGTTGAGAAGGCTGATAGAAAATTATTTTGGCCTCAAAGGCTATAACACCAAAGGATAAAAGGACACAGACTCAATTCCTTTATCTATTCTTTTTGTTTATTAATGAACAGACACAGGTTTAACTTGCTATTACATGTATCAGATTCTAAATGAAGATCTAATTCTCTCTAGAGAGATAATCAATTGGAAGGAAATTTGGAAATATCTGATATATTATATATTTGTTCTATTTGTTCCTATAAATCCAGTGAATTTTTCTTTGGTCAATAATACTCTATTAAGGCCAAGGACATTATTAATGATTAGCAAAACAAAACATCACAGCAATAGTTTTTCTGAAATATGTCATTTTCTGCTTTGCTATAATGAATTACCTAAGGTATTTTCTTCTTGTTGAAACACAGAACTATTTTCTTGCTAACCTTGGGAATAAACTTTTATTATTTTATTATTTATTTATTTTTCACATATTCTTTTTTTTTTTTTTTTAAACAGAGCCTTAAGCCATCACACTGGATAGAGTGCTATGGCATCACAGCTCACAGCAACTTCCAACTCCTGGGCTCAAGCAATTCTCTTGCCTCAGCCTCTCAAGTAGCTGGACTAGAGGCACCCACAACGCCCAGTTATTTTTTGGTTGCAGCCGTCATTGTTGTTTGGTGGGCCCAGGCTAGATTCAAACCCACCAGCTCTGGTGTATGTGGCTGGCACCTTATATGCTTGAGCCACAGGCTCTGAGCCCACATATTCTATTTTTTTATTTCCAATTTATATGAGGTACACATTTTAAAGTTACATTGTTCTCTCTTCCAAGGTAAAGTTCAAGTTCAGAACAGTCCTTCACCCAGGGAGGCGTGCTGAGCACCCTCACACTGTGCACATTAGGTGAAATCCCACCAGTTACAGTTCTTCCTCCAGCCAACTACCCTTCCCCCCATCTTCTCCCTATCATTGCAGGCTTTTTGTCTTTATTGTTCATGTGGGCATGTAATTTTGTTTATTGGTTTCATATTAGTATTGAGCACATTGGATTTTTACTTTACTAAGAAGAATGTGTTTCAACTCCATCCAAATAAATGTAAAAGATAGAAAGTCTCCATCTTTTTATGGCTGAATAGTATTCCATGGTATACATATATCACAGATTGGTAATCCATTTATGGGCTGACGGGCATGTGGATTGCTTCCATGACTTGGCAATTACGAATTCAGCTGCAATAAACACTCTGGTGCAAAGGTCTTTCTGGTAAATTATTTTTGTTCTTCTGGGTAATAAAGATCTAGTAATGGAATTGTGGGACCAAATAGAAATTTAACTGCCAGTTCTTTAAGAATTCTCTATAATTCCTTCCATAAAGGTTGTATTAGTTTACAATCAGTGTAGAAGTCTTCTCTTCTCTTAACACCCATGCCCGTATCTGCAGATTTGGGACTTTGTGATGTGGGATAATACTGATGAAGTTATGTGATATCCCAGAGTGGTTTTGCTTTTCCCTGATGGTTAAAGATGATTTTTGGCCATTTGTCTCTCATCATCAGAGAAGTTCCTGTTCAAATTTCCTGCCCACTTATAAATGGGGCTGTTTCCTCTTTTCTTATTAGAGTTCTCTGTAGATTCTAGTTATCAGGCCTTTGAGAGATTTGTAACATGCAAAACTCTTCTCCCATTCTGAAGACTGTCTGTTTGCTTTGGTTGTGGTAACTTTAGCTGAAGTCCTAGCCTTTCAGATAAGGCAAGAGAAGGAGATCAAGGGAATCAGAGGAGGTCGCTCTTTGTGGATGACATGATCTTATACGTGGAAAACCCCAGTGACTCAATGACAAAGCTCTTAGAAATGATCAAGGAATATAGCTGTGTCTCAAGATACAAAATCAATGCCCACAAATCAGGAGAATAAACTTTTAAAGACAGTCTCACTCTCATTCTCTATCTCTAGCTGGAAAGCCCTAAACATAAACAGTACCATGATGGTGAAGCATGGCCATCATGCCCAAGTAAAGGGAACAATAGTTGCCCAGCCCTAGGTGAATGCTGAGGCTGAGGTCATTATGGCCCTTCAGATGAGCAAAATCACTGATTCTGTACACAACTTCTTGTCAAAAGAATGGCTAAATTCTAGTTATCCACAGCCTCTTATCTCTCATTTCCTTCAGAATGTGAAGGGAAGCATAGTCATGTTTCAATTTCTAATTCTACAGCCTCTGATAATATTGCCGCTCAGCCTCTTTTCCACAGGAAGCACAGTGTTGAATTGTTTCTGTCTCATCTATAGATTTACTGATTTTGTGTTCCTATGCAGACAGGCCGGCTCAGTTTATGGTAAAGGAGTCTTTTTCTTGCTAACATTATATCCAAGTGTAACTGATGGTCTACCAAACTGTGTATACATATTTCTAGTTTTATTTAGAAGAAAAATCTTAAGCCAAACATCATTTCCTGATCAACACTAGGATTTTTTTCCAAGTAAACCCAACCTCTATGTTTTTGACTCTCTAGCATTAATTTTGTAACAGCAGCATAGGTTACTTGTATCCAAGAAATTAAAATCATTTATTGAAAGTGAAGCTGACAGCTTGCTCTCTAATTGAATAGCAAATGCAGCATATTGTCTTGGATAACGAGAGAATTTGGAAAGAGTCCTTTTAAATATTTAAATAGAATGACAAGCCAACAACAAATATTGTGTTATATTAATATAACTAATTTGTTATTTGCAATTAAATAAAATTTAATCTACCGAATCAACAATTTGGATTGCCTGTTGTTTTTATGTTTTTCAAGTTTTATTTTATTTTTAAAGGCCAAATAATAATTGTATACATTTATAGAGTACCAATGTGATTTTTTTTTTCAGATTAATACAAGGCTACATACATTTAGGTTACATTGTTTGTGTTTGCTGTTGAGCCCTTCAACCAGCAGATGTGTGGTATATCCCTATATCGTACAGATGGCTGACAGCTTACCACTCACCTTCCCTTTCCTTCTCCCCTTTCCTCCCCCTGCCCCCTTCTTAAATTTAGATGTGTTTTTCTTGCATATGGACTTATGGTTCTTCATCTATTACTTTCAAATTAATATTGATTGGATGCTTGCTTTTCCATTTGTGCAATATCTTACTTAGAAGATACTCTCCAAATCCTTCCAGGTAAATACAGAAGATGTAAAGTCTCCATCTTTCTTTATTGCTGGGCTGAATAGTGTTCCATGGCCTGCATAGACCACAGTTTATCCTTTCATAAGTGGATGGGCACTTTGGTTGTTTCCACATCTTTGCAACTGTGAGCTGAACTGCTATAAACATTTGAGTACAGATATTCTTATAGTAAAATTATTATTTTTTTCTTCTGGGTAGATACCTAGTAATGCGATTGCAGGATAAAGTGGGAGGTTAATTTTTAGCTCTTGGAGGAGTCTCCATACTTCCTTCCAAAAAGGCTGTATTAATTTCCAATACCACCAACAGTGTAAAAATGTTCCTTTCTCTCCACAACCCCACCAGCATCTGTAGCTTTGGGAGTTTGTGACGTGGGCTATTCTTGTTGGGGTTAGGTGATATCTCAGGGTGGTTTGGTTTTCATTTCTCCATGCTTAGGGATGATGGGAAAATTCATGTGATTTTTAGTCACTCATCTATCTTCTTGGGAGAAGGTTCTGTTCATGTCTCCTGCTCAGTGATAAATGTGGCTGTTTGTTCTTTTCTTGTTGATTAATTTGAGATCTCTGTAAAGTTTGGTTAATAGCTCTCCTCAGATTCATAACACAGAAATATCTTGTCTTAGTCTGAAGGCTATTTTTTTGCTTTAGTTGTGTCTTTAGCTGTGCAGAAGCTTTTTAGCTTGTCCAGGTAATTTTGTTTGTTTGTTCGTTTGTTTGTTTTTGTACAGTCAGTAGTTCTCAGTTAACAGATCTTGTCTATCCAGGCACTTTTAAGTTAATAAGTTTGTAGAAGTAGATAAAATCTACATAACAAATGATTTTGAAAAAAGAAATAGCTGATTGTCCACATCATGTTACTTATTAGTAATGTTTTATACAGCTTAGTTCTCTGATGGTTTGTGTCGGGTCTTAATTACATTTATAATTAACAAGAAAATTAAGAAGTAAAGAGAGTTTAAATTCATGCGATGGCATTGGAAAAAGAGAAACAATAGTATTATTTCAGAATTGTATCAGATAAATTCCAGGAGGTGAACCCACATGTGCACATCATCTGGTTCTTAGCACTAAAGTCGAGTTTTTCTACCATGCATTTCTCTGGATTTTCATTCCAATTATTATTCCTCAACTTTAGCTGGGCCAGTTTTTTTTCCATCTTCCCCCAAACCCATTCTTCTGTTCCATTCTTCTGTTAGTCCTTTCCACATTCATTAAAATGATGAACTTCTCTTTTTCTACTGAAAGAGCTACTTCAAGGATACAAGTCTATTTTCATCTACTCCATTCTAAAACCAAAAAATTTGCATTCTCCAATCAATTCCAAGCATTGCTCTGTACCTCAGATTACTCTGTTTCTCATAAGTGCTACGTTATTAAGGTATCCTACCAAAGTAATTTATAATGGATAACACTTTGTCTTTACTCACTTTTTAAGAACTGAATTATGATTTTATCAAAATAACAGACACACACACACATATGTGTATATATATGTAATGAGTTGTTTACTTTAAAAGGAGAAACATGCCAAGTCGTGGTCCTCCTGCCATGGTCTTTACAGCCCACCATCAAAGGCGGTACCTCCTGCCACTTTTATAGCCATTCATAATTGTTTACTTTTTTAAATAATAACTTAAAAAAATATAAGAAATATGATATTTAAAACATCATTCTCATACACTTTTAAATGTGAGTACTAAGCAATTGTGATCTTATTTTTTTTCTAGCTTCATTGCCATATGATTGACAAAAATTTTGTGTATGTAAGGAGTGCAATGTAACATTTTGATTTGCATATGCACTGTGAACACATCGTCATAATCAATATAATTAATGTTTTCATGCCTTGCATAGTTTCTAATTTATTTTTATGGTGAAAATCTTAATATCTGCTCTTAGCAGATTTCAAGTAGACAATAAATTATTAATAAACATAAACATCATGCTTTTCATAGTGTCCAGAACTGATTATTCCTTTAAGTGAACCTTGTATTTTTGACTAATGTTTCCTATTTTCCTCACGCTCAAGGCCGTATCAACACCATTCTGTTCTCTGTTACTGTGAGTTTAACTTATTTCATAAGTGAGACAACCGGTATGTGTGTGTTTTCATATATGGCTTATTTCACGTATTATAATCTTCTCTAAGTTCATTTGTGTTGTTGCAAATAAAAATATATTTTTTTAATTTTTAATTAATACTTTTTAATTGTTTTAGTTTTTTTTTTTTTTCTTTTTTTGCAGTTTTTGTCCAGGGCTGGGTTAGAACCTCTGACATATGGGGCTGGCGCCCTACCCCTTTGAACCACAGCACCGCCCAATTGTTTTAGTTTTATTTCAGAGTATTGCAGGAGTACACATATTTTGCTTACTTAATTTGCATTTGTAGATTTTTAAGATGTTACCAGCGTGCTCAGAATATGTGCATTGGGCTTGTTGGGTGTGAGTTTACCAGCTCCCCCTTCACTCTGCCCCTCTACAAGGATTTCACTGAATTTTCGTTCCATATGTTCACATATGTGTTAACAATTATTTTCAATTCAGTATTGAGTACATGTGGTGTTTGTTTTTTTGATTCTTGCAATACTTCACTTAGAAGAATGGTCTCCAGTTCCCTCTAGGTTGTTATAAAAGGTACTAGATCACTAATTTTTTATGGCTGAGTCATACTCTATGGTGTACATGTTCCACATTTTATCAGTCCATTCATATGCTGATGGGCACTTGGGGTGTTTCTACATCTTTGCAATTGTGACTCATGCTCCAATAAACATCAGACCCAAGTATCTTTTTGAAAAAAACACGATGCACCTTAAAATTCCTATATCATTTTTCACAGATCTAAAAAACAGTTCTATGCGTGGTATGTAACCACGAAAGGCCCCAAATAGCCAACACAACTGAATGTAATAAGAACAAATCAGGAGGAATTACTTTATCAGACTTCAAGCTATACTATAAGGCTACGGTAACCCAAACAGCAGGGAACTGGTACAAAAACAGAAACACAGACTTATAGATCAAAACTGAGAACCCAGAGATGAAGCCATCCTCAATCTACCATCTGATCTTTGATAAAGCAGACAAAAACATATAATGGGGAAAAGAATTATTATTCAATCAATGGTGCTGGGAAAACTTGATAGCCCATGTAAACGACTGAACCAGGGTCCACACTTCTTGTCACTCACACAAAATTAATTCATGGTGGATAAAAATCTTAAGGTATGAAACTATAAGAATTCTAAAAGAAAATTTTGTAGATACATATATCAGCACATGGAAAGAACTTATGAATAAGAGCCCAATGGCAATTACAGCAATGACAAAAATAAACAAATGGGATCTGATCAAATTAAAAAGTTTCTTCACAGCCAAGGACATAATCAATAGAGTAAATAGACAATCTCAGATGGGGGGGGGGAAGCATGCTCTACATCCAATAAAGGACTGATAACTAGAATCTACAGATACCTGAAGCAAATCAGCAAGAAAAAAATCAAACAACCTCATTAGAAAGTGGCCGAAAGACATGAACAGAAACTTTTCAAGGGAAGATAATCTAATGGCCAACAAATATGTGAAAAAATGCTCAATATCTCTCACCATCAGGGAAACGCAAATCAAAGCCACAGTGAGGCAACTCCAGTGAGTATGTCTCGTATGGAAAAGTCCCAGGCAGCAGATACTGGCCCTGATGTAGGGAGGAAAGAACACTCATTCACTGTTGGTGGGACCGCAAATTAATATAACTTCTATGAAAAGTAGGATGGAGGTATCTCCAAGAACTTAAAGTAACCTGCATTGTGATCCAGCAATCCCACTACTAGGCATTAAGGAAAGGACAGTGGGGAAAAAGTAACATGTTTTAAACCCAAATAGGGCTAAGAGCCTAATATCAATGCTAGCAATACTTAAAGCAAATATGGCTTAGCAAACTCTAAGCTCCAGTCTGTGACAGACAAACTCATTTAATTGGTGTACTGATTTCTTCTGTATTTACCTCTATATTGCTAAAGAACCCAACTATACTGCTACTACTGATTATATCTCTCAAAAATTATCTATTTATGTCCTATTGTTTCACGAGAATACCATTTTCTAATTCTACCCCAACCCACAGTAATGTTTATCTTCCTTCACTCTCCTAACACATCAGAAGAAACTGCAAAAGCCTTTCTTCACAGTTGAAGGAACAAGTGATCTGCCTGCTTTGTCTCATTTTGAAGCTGGTTCAGGCTGTCCTGGGTGACCTATAGTAGGCTGAGGCATGAAAATAGTAGAGATGATTATAGTTTTTGCAACACTAATTTAATTTCTTAATAAATAACCATTTTATCATAGATGCATAGACACCCATAGTAAATATGATTCTGAGATGAAGCAAAGTTCATTAAAACACTCGTTATGTGGTTACAGGGACATGAATGATGGTAAATGACCTTTCTCCTCTTCTGTGTTTTATTTTTTTCTGGAAAAAAGTGGTAGATTGCTACTAATAACTTTTTTCTTATTTCAACCTTAGACACAACAGATGCCAATAGAGAATATATGATGTCAAAAATAATAGTGTTCTCTCTACGTAAGTGATCCAGACACTATTTCAAGTGGGGATGAAAATTTTTGCTGCTTATAGACTTTTTCTCTGCTTTGCCCATCAGACAGTTCTGCAAAATGTGGGCCAGACAATGAATCTCTATACTCTTTAGATCTGTTCCCCTTCCCTTGGGACAAAAGGATACTGGACAATATGACAATAGTATGGTTACTTTCTTCATTTTCGAATGCTAAAATTATTTCAAATAATTTAAGCTAAAATTTTGTTCATTCTTCTTCATTTTTCATTTCTTTTGAAATATTTAAGATTTATAATCATAATACTTGGGTCAAGTTCATATGGTCTAACATTTTAAACTTGATAACACTTTTGTTACAATTCCAGTAGATAGAATCTTAGTGGGAGAGTTTTCATTATACATTTAGTCAGGATTAGGGGGATTTATTGTAAGTAAGGAGGTGGAAACATTGGTGATATCAGGGTACCAAACCCTTAAGTCTCATTTGTCACGGGACATCTAGCTCAGCTCATTGGACTGGCCCTGCCTTCTAGGAGCGTATAACCTCTGCAACCCCGACAGTCCCCCACTTAGTCGGTCTCCCCAGTGAGACAGTGACGCACAAGGTTTAGTTGTTTAACGAAGAACTTCCAGAGAAAAGAATTTAGTGAGAACCCACTATGCAGATTTATTATATAATCATTTTAGCAACAAGTAAAACAATTTATAGTTTACATTACACAAGAATGTTTCTCTATAAAAATTAATGTATACTCAATATTTTTTACTTGACCACATGTGTTAATCCTATTTCATGTAATGTCTTTTACATAAACCTTTATGTAAAACCTTTATGTATTTTGCATCCTGAGGAAACTGACTTGTCAAATTTATTTTAAAAAAAAAGTATAGTGAGGGTGGTGCCTGTGGCTCAAGGGAGTAGGGCACTAGCCCCATATGCCAGAGGTGTTAGGTTCAAACCCAGCCCTAGCCAAAAAAAAGTACAGTGAAAACATGCAATTCCTTAAAAAAATACATTTCAATTAATATGCATGAAGTCATTCATTTGTCTTTGAACTCCCTGACATCTTAGAGAATTGAGTTTGAAATATGAACAACCTGAAATCTTTTTTTATGGAAATGAGGATAAAAAATATTTCAAATGTGCAAAGTATTGACTGAGGTATCTATGACCCTTATGTTTTTATTTTGCCAGCTGTCTTGATAAAACACATTGTACCATTCTACTAAAACTTTATGTTCATGTGTTCATTTACTAAATGCCCTTTATTTCCTCCTGCAGACTGAAGTCTCTCTGAGGACGTATCTTTCTTTCCTTTATTCTTCCCCTTTATAATTAGGGCGTGGTTTTTCACTTTACAAGTGCTGAGGGAATGTCTGCTTGATGAAATGATTAAATCCAGAAATATAAAATCTTCAAATGGAGATTTTATAGGTACACCAATATTAATATATCACTGCAATCAAGTCTTTGGGGAAAAGGGCAGTGTCACTTGGAAATCTGATCTCTGCATTTCTACTAACCAGACTAACTCTACAATTGATTATGTTCATTGTATGGATTTACTTATTGCCAGCCACTGGTTTGAGGTATATGGTTTTCATGTAAAGAAAGTCTTGATAAGGAAGCCAATCAGGGGCTGACTCAAGGACCCAATCCCAGCTGACCCAGAGTACACAGCACTGATGTGATGTTTTAATACTCTGACAGCCTTGTGTCCAAACAGATAGACTCCTCTGGCCCAATCAACGTGACAGAAGAAAAGAGATGTTTCTTCTCCTTATCTGGTCTGGAGCAAGTCTTCTTGAGTTGGAAAAAGCTTAAAGAATTTATATTCTTAACTCCCCCAAACCACTCCCTTAGAGCACACAGGTTTGTCCTAGCAGAAAGCAGCTTTCAAGGCCTCCAGCCAGCTGCTGCTCCACAGCTGTTGGGGTGAGGGGGGATATACAACTTGCCAGGCTTCAGAAACATTAACGTAATAGGATCTCGCACTTTGTGCCCAGAGCCAGGAAAATGGGTCTGAACCAATTCCCCATAACTGTCTCCCTTTGTCCAGACTTTGTTTCCTACACCTAATAACATTTTTAATGTATTAACAATTGATAATTGAATATTAATTTTAAACTTACAAAATCATTATTACAAGGAATGCCAACACATCAAGATATGACTCCTCCCTTAAGTCTTCCCACGGGTACTCTTCACTCATAGATGTAAAATAGGAGACTCAGATTTTCTTAAAACTCCTAGCTAGAGTTGAGTGTATTTTGAAATGTCCATTTGTAATTTACTCAAATGGTTTCACTTCAGTGGACTTCCTAAGAAGATGATTTATTACTGGAGGGAGCTTTTCTTATTAGGGAACAATGTCAAACATCATTTTCTAAAACTAAATGTAGTTTGAATTGTGTCCAAGTAAAACACAAGCACGTTCTGCTCTCTAGTAACTGTACATAAGGATGGCAATGTTTTATACGAGCGACTGATTAAGTTTACACCAAGAGACTTAATGTGATATTTTGGACCTGTTTTGAATATCTCCTTTCTCTCCTTACAGGAGAGATATCAGTTTTTTTTTTCTATAATTCTCCAGCCTTATTATTGTACAGATTTCATCAGTAGGTGATGAAAATATTCTTCCATGAACATGGTACCAGGAGCACAGTGAACATGTATGTGGGTTACTAGTTTTATGCTCACATATTGCTAAATAGAAATGTTGACAGTAAATTCTGTTAAATTATCTACCACCCATTTTATTTTTGGTAGAATCTTGCCAGGATTATTAACATATTACTGACAAAAATGCTACCATATTACACAGAAGAACAGAGTGAATCTAGCTTGTTTCTTCCCACTATCAGTTTTCATAAAGAGATAAATGATCACCACACTGGGCCACATTCAGTACGCTGTGTCTGTCCTTGGTCTTTATGTGTATTTTACATCTAGTATCAGTTTCAAATCAGTCACAGAATGCTATGCCTTTTCTTTGATACTAGAGGATTGAACCAAACTATCAGGTAATTCAGATGCCTTTGCGAAGACCATCTTTCTTAGTTTGATTTGCCAAAGATGTTTTTTCTTTGGAGAGTTCCATTTGGGGATATAGGTTAAAAAATAGAAAGAAAGAAAACGTTTACAAGGAATGTTAGAATTTCTACCTTTATATATATTTTTTGTGCCTTAGAATAGTTCTTCCTCTATAAAACTTGAAGGAAGATATTTCTTTTTATTATGTGCCCTTAAGGCTTAATACACAGCTTAATTTCAAATCCTTCAATTTCTCATTTGAATTACAGAGCTGGTGATTTCTACTGAAACTTATCTTTAGCCAAAAAGAGAAAAAGATATTTTTTTCTGCTTTACACACCTGTTAAATGTTTATCTTTCTCTATTTGCTGTGAATCAGTGGGAATCTTTTGATGTAAAAGAAACTAACAGCCAGGACTATTTTATTTTTTAAAAAGTAAAATTCACAGTCGATTTTTACATTTAGCTTTGTCATATCAAACTACCAAAAATGAAAGGAAAATTATAAAATGGGTGTGACGTCATTATTGTTAAGACTACTGTTGGGTCTCTATATTTTTTTGGTTACTTTTTTAAGGAAAGTATTTCTATGAATGTAAAAGTGTAGGTTCTATGGATGTGTTAGATAAAAAAGTACTATTTAGAAAATCATGAAAAAATAAATTATGAAAGCTTGCGTATATCAATTATTTTAGGAGCAGTCAATGACAAAACTCTAGCTTATGCAATGTAGCTTATGCAAAGTGTAATCATTTTCATTCTTGCACTTGATAGTGCTTTGAAGATCTGAATTACATTAAACAGATCTTTTTTCCTCCTTTTTTTTTTTTTTTGTCTTGAGTGACAAATTCTCACCCCAATGTCGCAGACTAGAATGTCATGGCATTATAGCTCACAGCAACCTCAAACTCCTAGGCTAACGTGTGATTCTCTCTCTTCAGCCTCAGCTAGGACTATAGGCGTCTGCCACAATCACCAGCTAGTTTTTTCTGTCTCAGGTAGAGACAGGGTCTTGCTTTTCCTCAGCTGGCCTAGAACTTCTAAGTACAAGTGATCCTTCTACCTCAGCCTCCCAGAGTTCTAGGATTACAGGAATGAGCCACTGCACCCAGCCTAAAGTTTCCTTTTTAAAAAATAAATAACAACAGTACTTCCTGCCTTGTTCCTTTGAAGACTTAAGGAAAATTCCCTTTGCATGAAAGAGACTGGTCAAACGATTGGGCAGCAGAAGACTGGAATCATTAGACATGTAGTGGGATGCAATCCTTGAACGAAAAGTAGCAGTTGTTACGTTTAATGCCATTGGGTGGTTTTGGTAAAAGACAATTGCTAAAACACCAAGAATGTAGATTGCCTATGTTCAAATCCTAACTGGACTCTACCAGTTCTGTGGTGTCAAGCACATTAGTATTTACATGATATTTCTTCTTCAAATGTAAAATATGAACAAACAGTATTACCAACTTTAAAACCTGATGTGAAGATTAGAAAAAATATTATATATATGATGCTTAGAATAATGCATGGCATTTCACAAGTTTTTGATACATAATACTGAGAAATGCTACATTAGGGCATTCTCAAGTTATTTTAGTTTTCTTATACATATTTTCTCATTAAATACATAAAATAAAATGTTAACAACTTATGTTTTATGTTGGCTTTAATTTTTCTAACTGTGCTAACAGATATAATCCACCTGTATACAGATTAAAATATCGATTTTTCTAGTGGATAAATGTCTTTTTGAGGTCATAGAACTAGAAAGTAGAGAAGTGGGATTGACTTACAGTGGCCTGGTAATTTTCTGGTATACCTCACAGCTTCTATGGAATAGAAATAGACACAGTTTGGATTTCATGTATAGAAATTGGTTGTCTTAAGAGGAGAGAGGGTGTGAGCATAATTAGTATGTGGAAAAACATTTCAGGAAGAAAATAGAAACGTTTTACTTGGTCTTAGATAAAGAATAAGAATTCATAAGACAAGAATTGTAAAAGCAAAAAGATACCATAAATCAGATAGATTGTATACCTAGCTGTGCCGGATGAAAAATCAGACATTGGAAAGAAAAATTATGAATATTGGTTTTGGTTAGGATAACTTTGAAATGTTTGGACATTCAGGTGGAAATAAATTATTGGAAGTGAGAAAGTTTCTGAAGCTCAGGCTAACATAAATTAATGCATATGAAGGTAAGTGAGTCACAAGATCACCAGACAATGGGGTACAAGAGGAAAGATGCCCGAAGATAATGTTCCCATCCTCTTCATTCCTTTCTGAATTTCTTTATTTTCTTCTCCTATGATTTTCTTTCTGTAGAAACAATTTTAAGTGTGAATCTTGCCATTTCTGCTTATTTCTTTGTAATTTCTCTCCTTCAGGATCTTGCTTCTGAAATCCTGGTTGCCTCAGCGATTCTTCAGTGTCTTCAAAGCTATCTACACACACACAGACACACACACACACACATGCACACACACATGCACACACGCACACATACATATACATCTATACACACAAAGAGATATAGATACAGGTACGGATATATGCTTTACTGGTTGTTTTAAAGGGAATGATTTTCTGCTTCCCATTCTTTTTATCTTTGCATAATATAGAAGTTTCAACAGGCAATACGCTTTATCAAGAATTATCAGGGGAGTTTTTCATGGGTAAAAAGTACCTACAAGTAGCTTAATCCAATCCAAATGTACTAAACTCTGTAAGTACAAGCAATACAAAATGATCACGACCTAGATACTTGGAAAATTATCAAATTATAAGTTAATTCTTATTTATGTCTATTTTTTGACAATTTCTTAGTGTACTTCACTCAATGCATTATTAAACATTATTGCATGAGTATTTTTCCTTTCTGCTCTCTCTCCTTTCTGTCTAGTGTTCTGACTTACCATCTCCAACTATTGACAGATGCCTCTCATTTCTCTCTAAGAAGAGCCTTATTGATAGACCTGTAATATATATGCATTAGTTTTTCACTCTTAAATCATCAGAGAAGACTTTGGATCTAAGCACGTCTATAAAATCTTATCACTCCTTCTCACAATCTTCAAATCATTTTGTCATGTTTAATTTATCCCAAATTTATTTTCCACGTTTGCACTTTTCAACAACACGAAGTTACTAAACATGATTCATAGATCTATTTTCCAAAATATATACAGATTATTTTAAAGTCTTAGAATAGGAACAGGTAGAATATTGAGATAAGGGGTTGGAGTGTCATATGTTTGTTACCAATGAAGACAAGTAGACCTCTTGACAGTTACTTGCAGCTGAAAAAATTGTGCCATTGTTGACAACTTTATTATTAGCCAAATGTTTTGCTTACTTTGATCATGATGTGTCTTACCTAGGGATTTTAACAGGCTCTTATTGCAAGATTTATTTTTTAATATCTATACCTAGTTAGAGAACATTGGAAACCACACAAATACACGAATTCTTTCTTCTCTAATAATTCCTTTACTCTCTCTAAAGAGAGATGATAATATTTAACAAGTTTTAACATAGTTATACACAAAATATATTACTTTTGGGTTATGCAATTATATCATATTTATATGTAATTAATAAAAATTTACATTCATATTGAATTAATATAAATATATTTTAAGGGTATTCAACTATGCTTGATAATATTATTAATCATATCACATGTAGCAACATTTTAATTTTTCAAATATTGAAAGTAATCTTCATTTTATATTCCTTAATAATAATGCACATATTATAATGCAGTATGGAATACAACAATTAAAGCTCATATGTAAAAGATACACAAAGCACAGCTTTGTGTCTTACAAATAAAAGGTGAGATTGAAACTGAATTCTTAAATTTTACATCATTATTTATAAACTTAATATTTGTATTATTAAAAAATGATATCATGTCATTCCAAATACATGTATAAACAAAATTCACATTAAAAAATTCCTGTACATGTTTTTTAACATATTCCAAGTGTTTTTTTTTTTTTTATTAATTTCAATAAGTTATCCTAAGAGAAAGACATACCTTGTGATTAGACAGAAAGAAATGTTCTGGCTCTTTCTCATCAAAAACATTTCTAGTAATCAAAACATACGTGGTTTCTATGAAGTACTGTGTGACACAGTGATTATAAGCCACAAGTTTGGAACTAACCTGCAAGTTTTGCATTTTGGCTCCATCATCTGTTGCCACTGTGACCTTGAGCAAGTAACCTAGTTTTGAAAGCTTCGGTTCCTGGTAATGGCTAAATATCTTAACATGCACTAACTAATCTTAGAAGGGATATTTAAAACATAGTGCTACACGGAAGTTAACAATAATCGACTTAGAATATACCTAAGGGAAATTCTAACTATGGAGTCATCAAAATAAAAGCAGAAATGGATTTTGTTTAATTAGCTAAGTTAATTAAAGACATAACTATAGCACAGTAGATGAATTCATGCTGCTCAGAGACAGAAATAAAACGAATGATGGCTGGTGTGATGGCACATGCCTATAATCCTAGCATTCTGGGAGGACAATTCTGGAGGATCACATCAACTCTGGAGTTTAAGACCAACCTGAACAAGAATCAGACCCAATCTCTACTGAAAATAGAAAAATTAGTAGGGCATCACAGTGGACACCTGTAGTCACAGTTACTCAGGAGGCTGAGGCAGAAGGATAAGGTAACCAGTCATCCCACATTTGGCGGGACAGTCCTGATTTTTAACAATTTGTCCCACGTCCTGCGGTTTTTTAAAAAGCCCCAATTTTTGGAAAGAATGCATGACAAACTAGGGGACAGCAGGAGAATGGGAAGGGAATATATGGTTTTCAGTTGCTGAAAAGGTTAATGTAATTCCATTTAAGAACGAAGAGGTTAATGTAACTCCATTTGGGAATAAAGAGGTTAATGTAACTTCATTTGGAAATGAAAAGGCTAATGTCAACTCCCTACTCCCCTCCTAGGCAAGGTATCAGAAGGAGACTGGCTCCCTCCTTTGCTTCTAGGCAAGGACAATTAGCTCAGAAGGAGCCAAACTGTCTGGAACAAACAAGTAGCCCCTTCTCCCCAGAGTAAGGTGACCAGACGTCCTGCTTTTAGTGGGACAGTCCCAATTTTTAACAGTTTGTCCTGTATCCTGCAGCATTTTTAAAAAGCCCTGATTTTTGGAAAGAATGGACAAGCTAGGGAACATGGGAGAACAGGAAGGGAATATATGGTTTTTGGCTGCCACATGGCTATTTCACCAGGATATGCATTTTATATTATTTTTATTAATTTTATAATGTTAAACTTTGATAATAACAAATAATTGTTGAGAACTGATTATCGATCAAAGTTTGCATGGTTGTCAGGACCTGCCCCCCAGGACCTGCCCCCCCCCCAATGATGTCCCACTTTACCAATGTTAAAATCTGGTTACCTTACAGAAGGATCACTTGAACCTAGGAGTTGGAAGTTGCTGTGAGATCTTCTGATGCCATGGAACTTCAGCCTGGGTACAAGAATGAGATTCTGCCTCAGGAAAAAAAAAGTGAAAAAGAAAAATTATAAACTAATAATTAGTAGCCTTAGAGTTAAGAGAAAATATACATAGGAATATTTGCACACACATGCCATATACACAGACTTTACTATAAATGATGATATGAAAAGGAGGAAAAAAGATGTTAAATATTAAAAGAAAGTAGATAAAGACCCAATTACTTCTGATCACTCCATGGGTGAACTAAAAAACAGTTAAGAACCTATCAGAGAATACAACAGAAAAAATAGGTAAGGTTATAAATTATTAAAGAAAAAAATTTTTTTAGAGACAAAGTCTCACTTTTTTTTTTTTTAAGGCAGAGTCTCACTTTGTCACCCTCTGTCGAGTGCTGTGACATCACAGTTCACAGCAACCTCCAGCTCTTGGGCTTAGGTGATTCTCTTGCCTCAGCCTCCCGAGTAGCTAGGAATACAGGCACCTGTGACAATGCTCAGCTATTTTTTGTTGCACTTTGGCCAGGGCCAGGTTCAAACCAGCCACCCTTGGTATATGGGTCTGGCACCCTACCCACTGAACCACAGGTGTCACCCAATTGTTATTATTGTTGTTGTTGTTGTTGTTGAGACACAGTCTCACTCAGTTACCTTGGGTAAAGTGTTCTGGCATCATAGTTCACAGCAACCTCAAACTCTTGAGCTCAAATGATTCTCTTGCTTCAGCCTCCTGAGTATCTGGGAGGGACCACAGGCATCCACCACAATACCCAGCTATTTTTAGAAATGGGGATCTCACTCTTGCTTAGGTGGGTCTCAAACTTATAAGCTCAGGCAATCTGCCTGCCTCGGCCTCTCACATTGCTGGGATTACAGGTGTGAGCCACCATGTAGTAAAGAAAATTTAAGGATGTGCAATGACTCTAAGTAAGTAATAATTATGCATATAATTATGTACAAGAAAATAAAGATCATAAAGGAGAAAATAATGCAAGATATAACAAATTCTAATATATTTTTCTGGAAGATTTAGTTGTTTACTATTTATGATCTAAATGAGTAATCACAAACACCTAAATATCAATGAGGAAAACTTGAAACCTATAAAAAGTAAAAGAACCTTGAAATTATTAATAGAGAGGCAAAATTTTACCTTCAAAATAATAAGGAAAGCATTGAAATCAATTTTAAGGGAACATAAAATGTCATAATCAAACAGATCAATGTGGATGTGAAATAAAATAAAGGACTCTTTTATTTCCACAGACCTTTAGCTTTTGTGGAGAACAAAAAGTCTTGAAAATTTATTCTGCTTGAAACAAAAAGAATTCAAGGGAGAAATGCATGATATTGACATAGGAGCAGTGAATTAATTCAGAAGAGTAATAAAATGTACACAAACTTACAAGTGAACATATACTCAAATGTACACTTCAATGTACTAGGCGTCAAGTGTCTGATTCTATTTCTTTTTACAGAAGATTGTCAAAAAACAGAAAGCAAGTTCTGGTCTCCATGAGTGGAAAATTAATAACATTATGCAAGTAGTTTAATTTGGAAGATCTCCAAAAGTTCTCTTTTCTGGGATTATGAATTTACAAAGAATGAGTATCATTTTAGAAGTTAAAACAATATATTTTTCTCTGCTTAAGTAAGTGTTTAAGTAAAATATGAGCTAGCATTTGCTTATTGTAAGTTTCTTGACTGCAGAAATTTTTTGCCTTAAGAAAGAAAAAGAACTGGCATGGCTGAGTTGGGAAGCAAGAGTAAGTGTGCATAGATTGAAATATTTTATTATATTGAGACACTACCACAATGAAGTAAATTGCTTCTATAATTACCAGCTGAGATTACAAGAAATATATTTTTGACCTGCAGTAGTAGTAAATCTCTCATGGTTTGGGTATTTGACAACATATTATAGAAAACCATTTCTATATTTTGGGCAAAATTAATTACACATATTACCAAGTGAGCGCAGGTAACAAGAAATTTTCTTATTCTTAAATTTCATAACTATTCAGTAATTTTTTTAATGTAGTTGAAACATAATTATGACCATCAAAATAGCCTACATTCAATGATAGGAACAAGATCAAAATTTTCAAACAAAAACTATGCTTAAATGAGAGTTTGTCTATAAAAATTATTTATCATAGTGATTTACAGATTCAGTGAAATCCCCATCAAAAGACCAACATCATATTTCATAGACCCTGAAAAAATAATTCTACATTTATTTTGGGACCAAAAAGTGGTCAAATAGAGCCAAAGCAATTTTAAGCAAAAATAATCTGGAGGCATTATGTTACCAAACTTCACTCCAGACTATAAGGCTATAATAAACCAAATATCATGGTTGGCATAAAAATAGAAACATGGGCCAATGGAATGGAACATAAAGCCTGAATATAAAACTGTACACATAGCCAGCTGGTCTTGATAAAGCAGTCAACAATAGACACTGGGGAAAAAATTCCGTACTCAATGATAGTAGGAAAATTGAATAGCCACATGCAGAAGAATGAAACAGGATCCATATCTCTCACCACTCATACAAATTAATTGAATGGATAAAAGTCTTAAATTTAAGGCATAAAAGTATAAGAATTCTAGGAGAAAATTTGGAAATATTCTTCTAGATATTGGCCTAGGCAATGTATTTATGAGGAAGACCCCAAAGGCAATCACAGCAATCATAAACATCAATAAATGGAATGTGATGAAGCTTAAAAACGTCTCCATAGCCAAGGACACAAGCAGTAGAGCAAATAGGCAACCTACAGAATGGGAGAATATATTCACATTAGATAAAGGGCTAATAATCAGAATCTACAAAGAACTCAAGCAAATCAGCAAGAAAGAGACAAGCAACCTTATTATAAAAATGGGCAAGAGGCATGAAAAGAAACTTTTCCAAAGATACATAACTGGCCAATAAACATGAAAAAAATGCTAGAGCCATTAACCATTAGGGTAATGGAAATTAAAACCACGGCAAGATATTTCTCACCCCTATTAGAATGGCTTTTATTAAAGAGCCCATATAATAGATGCTGGTGTGGTTACATAGCAAAAGGAATGCTTATACACTGTAGGTGGGACAGCAACTTAGTACAAATTCACTATGTAAAACAGTATGGAGATTCCTCAGAGAACTAAAAGTAGAACCACCATGCAATCCAGCTTTTCCATAACTCAGTATTTACCCCAAAGAAAATAGTTCATTTTATCAAAAAGATGCCTTGTGCTCACATATTTATTGTGGCACAATTCAGAGTTGCAAAGATGTGGACTCAACCCAAGATCTCATCAGCTCAAGAGAGTGGATTAACAAAATGTGGTTATGTATACCATGGAGTACTACTCAGCCGTAAAAGGATAATGTAATGCTTTATACAGAAATGTGGATAGAAATGGAAACTAGTATCCTAAATGAAGTGTCTAAAAATGGAAAAATAAACACTACTTGTACTTTCTATTAAACTAGACCTAACCAAAGAGTATGTGTACAGAGGGAAGTACAACTTGGTAGAAAACAAGTAGCGGGGTAGTAGGCAGGAGGGAATGGGTGAAAAACCTACCTAACAGATACAAGGAACACTATGTGGATGATGAGCACAGTTATAGCTATGTCTCAAGCATGACTAAAGCGACCCATATAACCCCAAACATTTGTACCCGCTTAGTAAATAAACACTAAACACATTTCATATCATTTACCAGTAATTATTTATAAAGTATACTATATTTTTCTTTCTAAAATATGTAATTTTCTAAAATTAAATATACATATTTAATATACGTTTAATATATAAAATTATACTTCTATGATGTGGAAAAACCTGTATTTAGAAAAAAAGACACAAATAATCTAAGCAGATTTACAAAATGCAAACGACTGATTAATAACAGAAAACAGAGTACAAGTTTTTTTTTTTTTTTGAGATGGTGCCTCAAGCTATCCCCCTGGGTAGAGTGCCATGGCATCACGCTCACGGCAACCTCTAACTCCTGGGCTCAAGAGAGTCTCCTGCCTCAGCCTCCCAAGTAGCTGGGACTACAGGCGCCTGACACAGCACCTGGCCATTTTTTGATTGCAGCCATCATTGTTGTTTGGCGGGCCGGGGCTGGGGATTCAAACCCTCCACCTTAGGTGTATGTGGCTGGAGCCTTAGCCGCTTGAGCCACAGGCGCCGAGCCAGAGTACAAGTTTTATAACCACAGTTTTCCAATTAATAGACCCATGTTCTTCCTTTTATCTGCACATGCCTGTCATGTGTTTATTTCAAAAAACTCAGTTCAGGTGGATACACATATTTCTTTTCTTTTTTTTTTTGGCCTGGGGCCGGGTTTGAACCAGCCACCTCAGGTATATGGGGCCAGTGCCTTACTCCTCTGACCCACAAGTACTGCCCAGATACACATATTTCAATAGCACGTTTATACCACTGAAGCAAATGGAGGAAATGCGGCTGTATTTTTTTGTTCACCACTGTGAATGTCACAAGAAACAAAAACTGTCTGCTAGCGCAGTGCCTGATGGTATGCAGATGTGAAATGATGCTCAATCAGTGAAAAAATAAATGAATGAATCAAGAACCACATGTCAGCATGTGAATAGTCTTTGTTCCACTAATTTGTTACCATGCGTACGAATGCACAGTAACATTATTCATTTTTGTTTTCATTGTTTTATTGAGATGAAATAATAAACATTTAAAAGTTAAGTAATAAATCCAGATTATAATAAATATGGTAATAAGTCAGTTTTTGAAATTCTGCTAAAAATATGAGCTAGTCAAGTGCCAGGAGACTGTCCTAAAGTAATGATAGATTGATTATAACAACTCTAAAATTTTAAATCATGTACGTGAATGAGATCAGTTTGCTGTTTATATTGTCAAGTACCTTATGTCACAAGTAAGTAGGGAATAGTTAAAATACTGACACTTCGTAAATAAAGATAAATTTATGCGAATTACTTAAAATTACAATATATAAAAGTTTTTTACAATTATAGAATCTTTATTTAAATATTGTGGTTTTAATCATAAGATCATATATCCATTGATGTGTTTTGCATAGAGCTAGGAATGTATATTTGGGCGGGATGAAAGAATAGTTCAGTGCATTTCATTCAGAAATTAAATATACTAATTATCTTCAAGTGTACCTTTTGAGTACTGTTTTACCTTTTATAACTGTGGTGTCCTTTTCAAGTAAATTATGGATTGAATCTTTTTGTGTGCTTCTGAATTTTAAAATTTCTAGTAGGAACCTGAATTTTCATTGATCACTCACCAAGGAAGTTCCATGGTCCAATATTATTCTTGTTCAAATATATCCACAAATTAATAAAGGAAGGTCATTTTAGAAATGAAGGTCATAGAAATAAAATACATATTTGTTTTTATTGTGAGAAGGAGGACGCACACAGATGTGGAGAACATTTCTGAGAAGTCTGGTGAGTGTCTAGGCATTACAACCATGCCTGCTTTGCCTGACGGATTCAAGAATGCATTTTCAAAAGAGCGAAAGAGTCTAATTGTTGGAAGAACATGTAGCAATTTATGGGCCTCTTGTCCTTGGGCAGTCCATTTTCAGATCGATATTTGTAGCAGAGTCAGAGCCACAATGAGAGTGAAGGAAGTGTCTCTATTAATAGATAAAGCCCACAAGCAATGACTCTGAATCTGAAAAGTCAAGAGAATGATTCTTGTACAAATAAGTATCAACTGTATCACTTTGGGATCTATCAAGGAAACCTAAATTAAAATAAACATTTAAAATTGGTATTTGTTCTTCACCAACAGCTATTAAATAGATTAAATGTACTCTTTGCTTGCTTTATATTTTATAAAGTAGTAGATATGGGGAAACTGTCATTTTAAAATTTTAAACCTTTTATCTCATCCCATTAAAATGCTCTATAAATTGTCTCATTGCCAAAACACATGGTTTTAAACTCTTTAATAGTATTTTGAAGGAATATTTCTCGCAACTCCAGGTAAAGTTATGTAACAGAGACATACAAAATGTGGAATTTCTCCGATAAAATTTTGTTCATACACTGAAAGCATTCTTAATGGCTAGGTCTAGCTTTGAAATAGTTAATTCAAATTGAAGATTAAGTAAGCAAATTCAATACCTTGGGCAGTTACTCTCTCTTCATCTTAAAATGATCTCTAAACAACTCTACATTTCAGACACCTTAAGTAGATTTATTCTAGGAAAACTTTTTACAACTCATAAAACTTGTGAAAAAATTTCATGCAATATAAAAGACAATAAATGGGAAATAATAGTACAAATGTCAATATCAATTTGTCAAAATAGAGGATTTAAGTATAAAAAAGTTTGGCAGTGCCTGTAGCTCAGTGGGTAGGGTGCCAGCCACATACACCAGAGCTGGTGGGTTTGAACCCAGCCCAGGCATGCCAAACAACAGTAACAACTACAACCAAAAATTAGCCGAGCACTGTGGCAGGTGACTGTAGTCCCAGATACTTGGGAGGCTGAGCCAAGAGACTTGCTTAAGCCCAAGAGTTTGAGGTTGCTGTGAGCTGTGATGCCACAGTACTCTACCAAGGATGACATAGTGAGACTCTGTCTCAACAGCAACAACAAAAAAGTATAAAAAGTTTTGAGAAAAAGATATATCAAAAATTCTTTCATTTAAAATACAAATCACATTATTTAAATAAGCTTTTAAAAGTGACAGATATCCAAAATTTTCTAAGAAAGTTCAGGTAGTTTTTATTCTTCTGTTATGAACACAGACACGTGTATCTTTTTCTGTTTAACTGAATTTAATTAATTTCAATTTATTAATTGATTTTCTTAAGAAATATTTGGCAACAAACATTATTTCACAGATAGATTTTAGTTCATAGTTCAGTTACAAAAGCTGAACATTTTAAACACATAAGCATTCAAACACAATACATTTTTTTTGAAAAATAAGTGATATTTTCTTCTTAAGCAAACTGATCAATCAAAAAAGGAAACACCCATGTACACACCCCAAACAAACAAAATAGCCTGTGCAGTTTTTCTGCATTTTCTGTGTGTTAAAATTACCTTTTAGCTATAAAGCTTGTAAACTTCAATGAGAAGTTTTGTTACAAGGAAAAAAAAATGTTTTGAAGGAATTGCTTATCCATCACTGTTGTAAAAGAACTGAAGTAAGAAACCAAAATATGTATTATATATGCCTTCCAATAATAAAGAAAGAATTAAATATGCTGAAAACCCATTTGATAGAAGATAAGATAAATCTATTTTTAAAGTTAGGTTTTCAACTCTGAGCAGTCATTGGATGTACGTTGCTGATTTCATTCTCTTTTCTGTTGATGCATAAAAATTCAAGAAGGTAGACTGTGTAGGAATGATGGAAAGTTTTCATTTTCAACATTTTTTTTTTTACCGAGTTGTTTTTTCACCCAGAATGCAACTTTTTATGGGTCTCTGATCCAGCCCAATTGCTGTCAAAATGATTGATGAGACCAATGCTTAGAAATGTTGAAGAGTTTAGGTTTCGGGTGTGTGGACAAAGAACAATAAAAAGTTTTGCGAAAGTTATAAGTCAATATACTGATGGGTCAGGAAGTATATACTAGTATTCTTGTAAACATGCAATTTTTGGCATAAAATATTCACTTCTGCATTGGAAGTATCTTGCGGACTTCACAGTAAGTTGTAGTTCAGTCCTTGTCACACATTCAGCCCACAGGCACGGAAAGATCACAGGGTCGAAGGGCTTACTCAGAACCAATGTTTAACTCTACCATCTACCTGCTCTATAACTGACTGAAAACTGGGTTGAAATCTATGTAAATCACAGCTTCTCCTGGATTCTTGTCATATTCTTGCATCCATTTCCTTTTCTATGTGTGTGTGTGTGACTTATGCATAAGGAGAAGATATTAATTTTCTCTAACAACTTGTCCATGTTTACCTTTGTGTCAAAACAAAGTTAATCACCTGTGGAGTCAATTATTCTGCCATTTATTCAATTAGTCTTCATTTTTCACTTTTAAATTATGTTAGAAATATGTACCTCCCTTAGTTACTATGGACATTGAGAGGAATTAAGCCACAACACAGAGTAGGAACTTAACAAATATTTGATTCTTCTTCCTATTTTCTTTTCAGCTCAAGATGCACTGAATTTGATGAAATATCCAAATAGTCCAAAGAAAATAGTTGTTATTCAGTGTACATTGCCAAAACATTGTAATCTTTAAATAATAGCTGTCCTATGAATTATTCAAATTGTCAAACATTTATCTAGTACACAGAAAAGAGTTGGAAGGCCCAGAATCAAGGGGAAAAAAAAAGTTCTTAAAGGGATAAGAAGTAATAAATCAGACTCACAATTTTCTGAGAAATTTCATAAATAAAAATCAGTAATAATTATACACACAATGATTGTGTGTATTGACATTTGAGATGACTTTTTAATTAGTTGTCGAAGAAAAACCATCACTCTATGCAAGTATGGCATGTAACATCTGTAAACACGGAGTCTTTGCACTCTTCTATGACATGCTAAACATGTTTAAATGCTTTTATAATTTTGGTCTGATAGTCACTAGAATATAAGCTCCTGGAAGCCAGAGACTTTTTTTTATCCTGTTCATGAATGTATCCAACACACATACAGCAGTTTCAAACATAGAAGTAAGATCTCAGGAAACATATTTTAAACAAATGAATGACTAAGCAAATGAATCAATGAACAATGTAGATGATATCCAGTAACAATAAATACTTTGCCAGCCTGTTAAAATCCAAATGGGTGTCTGCCCTAATGAGGTAGATATTATTATTTTTTCAGATATAAGGCAACAAAGTCTCAAATTTCAAAAGTCAAATAGCTAGTAAGTAGTACACTCAATATGAATTCCTAGGGCACTTAACTGTAGCTCTAAACGTCATATGGACATTTTGGTACACAAAGTTTCAGACAAATATAATTTAATTTTGGAGGAATGGACTCTATATTTTGCTGTAATACAAAATATTCACACCATATTTCTAATGAAGTTATCTTTATGAAAATTGGAAAAGTATGTTCATATGCATAGCAGTAAAATGCTAACTTGTTTGAATATTACTAACATATTATGCAGAAAATACAAGAAACATTAAGTGAACAATTAATAAATTAGAGACCATCACTGTCAAAATTTTAATATAAGTACTAGTGCCAAAAATCTTATGGTTTTGCTTTTTTAATATAAAATCTCATTACTTTTAAATACTTAACCAAAAATATGCTTGAATTTCCACATATTACTTCTATTTACCAAACTTTGAAAACTTATTATAATTTTTAATAATAAAAATGCATGTAAGTTTACCATGAGGTCTGTGGCAGGAAGAGAGTGAGATAATGCCCTAAGTTACATTTTCTCACCTTATCTGATGACGGACCTTCTCCTTCCCTATACTTCACTGTTGCCTTACACATATATAATGCTAAACAAATGTTAACAAATCAAGGATTCTAAAAATTTGGTCTATTTTTGAGAATAATTTTGAATTTCCAAAAGCTAAGTTATTTTGAAACTTTATTTATCTCATAATAACTTTTCTCTATGGTCCATGTTTAATATTTTTGATACTAACTTTCTGGACTTCTGTGAAAGTTTCATGAATATTTGATATGACTATAGGTTCTATTATAAATCTCTCATAAGTCTCTAAGTATACAAATGTGTCAGTCATGTGAGGTTTTGTCATTTTATCAATACTGTTATCCTCTATTTTTATGATTTCTACTTTTATTTGGTTCTGTTTATGTATACATATATATTTTGTTTTTTTGAAGAAAAAAGTTTTCCTCTGTCCTATGGACTAGAGGGTAGTGGTGTCATCATAGCTTCCTACTCCTGGGCTCAAGCAATTCTTCTGTTTCAGCTTCCCCAGCAGCAGGGATTACGGGCATGCCACCACCATTCCAGGCTAATTTTTTGATTTTTTGTAAAGACAGGGCCTTGCTCTTGCTCTGGCTGAATTTGAACTTCTGACCTCAAGCAGTCCCCTCCCCCTCAAACTCCCAGAGTGCTAGAATTATAGACATGAGCCAATACGTCAAACTTATTTTGATATTTTTGAGACATCTTCTATATTCACTTTGATATTTTACCCTTTGCTATTTGGAATAAATTATCAATGCTATTTCAAGTATTTTCTACTTCATTTTCTTTAATAATCAATGACAAGAATTAAATGTATTTATTCATACGTTGATGTAAGGTAGCAATGCTTTTTCCACTTTTTAATCTTCCCTTATGCCCTAAATAATTCTCGTCTTCAGGTGCAGTATCATAAAATAGATTTTTATAGTTAAGCTTCATATATATTTTAAATATTGTTTTTATTCTGGGTTTTCTAGTACATTTTCTAATACTATAAAGTACATTTATTTATAATAAACTCTGCTTCATCTTTTTTCTTTCTTCTTTCTTTTCTCTCTTTCCTTCCGTTATTTATTTATTTATTGCATGGCACTAATCTTTTTTTTTGTTTGTTGTTTTTCTGTGCTTCAGTATTCTTTCTGGCTGTTCTCTTCAGTTGTTGGAATAAATATATTTAAGTAACTTTTCATTAGTACTATAACATGTCTTTTCATTTTTGAATAGGGCATATCCTCTTTCTAAGTTCTACTTTCTACACAACAGTGTTACCTTTGCATACATCTGATAGGCGTAGTTTTGTTGGAATGTTGTTAAACCTTTTTATAGTTTCTTCATTTTTTAAGAATAAAGGAAGGAAAAAATAAAGGAAAAATTTTTAGAATGAATTTTTAAAATTGCAATGGTCTTTTTAATGAAATGGAATCACTCCATACCCATTGTGTTATATAATATTTTATGATTAATGAAACAGCTTATAGTATTAAATTAATCAAATACAAGACCAACATATTAATGTTTTAAGTATCAAGTTGAAATCCTATTCTTTTTCTATATTTTTGTATATTGTGTGTGAATATACAGTGTACATATATATATAGTATATAAGTGCTATCATTTTATTTTTTATTTTTCTTTTTTGGCTTTTTTTTTAATTCAACAAGTGTACAAAGATTTAAATATATATATTGGTGATTTTTAATTTCACACCTATATTGACATCCTTTCTTTTGCCTTAGCTATTCTCTTCCTTCTTAATATTGATCAATAACTCATGGATATTTTTGCTTAAATTTACTTCATGCATTTAATAATCAAGATAACTTCATAATCAAACTGACCTTTTCTCCTTTCATGCCAAATTGATCTCACCTTCTCATTCTTCTATGCATCTCCATAGAGACTGGCTACAACAATCTTCAGCATTTGACAACCTGGTTTATGTGAGTCCCATCTATCTGAACAGTCCTGTATATCTTTCACACTTAAAAGTTGGATGCTCTTTCTGAGTGTATGAGTAAAAAACTTCCTGCTGCCAGTTTTATAAAATCAAAATGATAATAAATTTGGTAATCTTTTTCCTACTCTTGCCAAACTCAAGCCTCCTCCCTGGAATAATTTTTATATGTCTATATTATAATGTGAGTTTCCTAATGACAACGGGAGGATCTTCCTTGTTGACCACCCAAAATATATCATAATTCTTTCAAGGCAATGCAACTTAATACTTGGCAAATGATTTAAAAATACTGCAAAGCAGTTTTGTGTCCACTAATACATTTTCAATGTTAGCAAATATTTAATGTAAACATTGTTTCCCCATGGAAATGAAGTTATACCATGTTTCCCCCCAAAATAAGCCCTAGCAGGATTTCTATGCATTTTTAAATATAAGCCCTACCCTGATAATAAGACCTAGTGATGGGCGTGGCTATGCAATGTATCTGCATAGCTATGCCATGCATTTCAGTGCAGAGAGAAGACATCACCTAAAAATAAGCCCTAGTGTGTCTTCTTAAGAAAAAATAAATATAAGACAGTGTTTTATTTTCAGGAAAACATGCTGCATCTCTAAATGCAGCAACTATTATATAATGTTAGTATTTGATACTTGTAATACTTCTTGGGTTTTGTATGTACAAATGAATATAAATATTTCTTATTTTAACATTAGTATAAACCATAGCCAAAGAATTTCATGTTAAATTATGAGAATGTTTTCCTGCATATCTAGTACCCACAGCTTGAAGGTTTTGCCTATCCTTGGGTATCTAAGACAATGATTGACTTTTTAATTATTATTATTAAATCATAGCTGTGTACATTAATGCAGTCATGGGGTACAATGTGCTGATTTTATATACAACTTGAAATATTTTCATCAAAGTGGTTAACATAGCCTTCATGGCATTTTCTTAGTTATTGTGTTAAGACATCATTATTCTACATTTAGTGAATTTCACATGTCCCCTTATAAGATGCACCATAGGTGTGGTCCCACCAAGTACCCTCCCTCCATGCATCCTTCTCCTTCCCCTGCCCTCCCTTTCCCCTTTCCCCATACTCTTGGGCTATAATCAGGTTATAGCTTTAACCTGTCAACCTTGGAAGTGAGTCTGTCCCAGATCACAAAGGAGTATACTACCTTCTCAGCTTTTGATTTGGCCAAAGATCTTCACGGTTCTTCTAAAGGCTTTCTTTCAACAAATACTATATAACACATAATTTAATATGACATTAATTACATAAGGTGTTACATTATTTAACTTAGAGGAATATGGAAGAGGGGCTAAAAGGACGTTATCGTGACAACAACAAGCCAGTCCAGTTTTTCACAGGAGCAATTCCTCTAACAAATCCTACATGTTGAATTACGTGGTATTAAAGGTCATTTCAAAGTCTTTTTAAAATTTGTTTACTTAAAAAGTTTCAGTAATAATAGAGAAGAGTAAAAACCTGATAATAGTACAAAAAGTTGACTATGATTGGTGAGTTCTAATTTTCATATTTATTTATTAACTGTTTAATTTAAAGATATTCTGTCAACATAAAATTTCCTATTAATACGTGCAGCATAGGCAGTAAATCGACTAACTTCTGGTGCAACACAGACTCCAATGTACTACAGCTGTGCATATGTATGTACCTGTGTGTGTCCCATAAAGGAATCATAAAATAGCAGGAACCTAACACAAGCATGTGGAGATGTTTCTTGCAACTTTATGAGTCATTTAGTTTCCTTTGTCTAACCTTAGGTGTTAAGATTTTACTTAGTAAATTAACGAAGATCAAATGTTTTGTACATTTCTCAGAAAACCTAGAAACTTAGATGTTTTACAACAATTCAAAATCCAAAGCAAAGAACAAATAAATGGCCTATATAGTTGTTTTTGCATTTGTGATCTTATATAAAATACTAGAATTATTGATACATAAAATCCTACTATTTTGTAGGAATACCAAAGTAATAAGTAGTTAATGTAACATTACCATTAACAATTAGTCACTGTGGGTAACAATGGATTTTGAGTTTAAATACTTTTAGTTGAATTACTTAGATTAACAGCTAAATAATAATTTAAAGAAGTATGTAAGAACCACAAGACACGAATATTTGTTGACCATTTTTAAGCTTTATTTTGTGTGGAAAAAAATGAAAAAAAAAATAAATGCCTCAAGTTTACTAATTAATTGGCATCTACTAGACACACTAAAATTCCTTTTTAAATTAAAATTCTAACGTTGAAATAATACCTAACAATAAAATCCAGATTTCAAGGGCTGTGGAACGAGCATGCTGAGAAAATTGAATATAAGACATAACTTTTAGTCTCTCTTTTTAAAACAAGAATATTTAAATAACACAAGGGAAAGACTTTGTCCTGTCTACCTTTAGGAACCAATAGAAGCACAGTCCACAAAATAGATATTTCATATATCTTTATGTCTCTCTTTACCTCCCTTTCACCCTACTGCAATTTATACTACCTTCTTCTTGGCCACTTTCTATCTTCCATTTTTCCTGTTTGAAATCACCCTTAGTCTCCTATATACTTGAATATTGTCCTCAGTTTCCTATAAAAAACAAAAAAGCCTATCAATTGTTTTTCCTTTTTAATTATTTTAACATGCCAGATTAACCTTTCCCAAATATGCATGATATTAACTCCTACATCAATTCAATGTATCTAATGCCTACAATTTACCAAGAATTATGCTGAGTACTGGAGACATTAAAGGAAAATAAAACTATTCCCTTGAAGAGGGTCAGTGATTCAAATGAGTGCTACAGGTATAAATTGGAATTCAGCTTCCTTAAGTATTAGAGATAGCCATAGGGAATGATGGTATTACACGGTGATATTGGCATTACCCACACCCCTTGGTAAAACTTCTGGCATTGCCTTTAACTTAGAGAATGGCATAGTTGGCGTTTTTCCTCTTTCTATAGGATAAATTTCCTAAAACCTCATCAAAAATTGAATTACAATAAAACATATCTTACTTTCCCTTAGGAATAATGCCATAATCAGAAATTTATTCAAGAGTTATAAGGCCTTGACAAAATGATGGATATAATCAACAACATGTCATAAAACTAATTTGAATGATTAAAAAGAACCAGGATTCTGCAAGGATCTGTCATGTGGAGCATGAGAGTGTGTGTGTGCACGCATATGAGCATACTCACAAAAATGCTATAGCTATTAATTTAAATAATATTTTTGGAAAAATTTAAATCCCTTAACATTACAAAAAAAATGAATCAACAATTTTAGGTATTAGAAAGTTATCTTTTGTGCAGAAAAAGATATCAGAATTAAAAAGTAAATAAATATTAAAGTAGTTAAGATGCCTTGTAGGGATTAAAAAAAAAAAAACAACCAAATCTGAAAGGAAGCTCATAACAGAAAGAAAAGTAATTAAGTTTCATGAACAGCTGCACCTCGGAGGACCAAGCATATGAACAGTTGAAATGAAAGAAGTTTATTTTAATATGACTTAGCAACTCTGATCTTACACAACCTGTGTTGACTATGTATCAAGATATAATTTAGGAACTAGTTTAAAACAAAGTTTACAATCCTTGATTAATAGATTTTCTTCATCTTAGGCATTATGGAATGCAAAAATGATTAAAATTTTCCACGTCTCTCTCTAAGCCAGTGGTTGTCAACCTTCCTAATGCTGCTATGTATTTTCATTGTTACAAAGGGGTCACAACCCTCAGGTTGAGAACTGCTGCAAGCAATAAAATCTCTCTTTGAAATTAGTTAGGGTCCTGATACTCCTCTGCAGGCTTGGCCGTGCAGCACCTACAGAAATTCAAATAAGCCGGCGATGGCTCATGCCTGTAATACTAGCATTCTCAGAGGACCAGGTGGGTGGATTGCTTGAGCTCAGGATTTTGAGGCCAACCTGAAGCAGCGGGAAACCCCATCTCTAAAAAAACAAACAAACAAACAATAAAAAAAAAATAGCCAAGTGTTGTGGCATGGCCCTGTAGTCCCAACTACTTGGGAGACTGAAGCAAGAGAATCATTTGAGCCCAAGACTTTGAGGTTGCTGTGAGCCAGGATGACTGACTACGCACTCTACCGAGGGTGACAAAATAAGACTCTGTCTCATATAACTAACTAACTACACTTATCTATACAAAGAGTTGTACACTAATATTAAAGAAACAATATTTGTAATAGCCAATAATTTAAAGTAATTAATCCATGGCTTGCTGCCTGCCCATAGTTCAGTGGTTAGGGTGCTGGCTGCATACATGAAGGCTGGCCGGTTCTATCCCAGCCCAAGACAGCTAAGCAACAATAACAACTGCAACAACAACAACAAAATAGCTGTGTGTCGTGGCAGGTGCCTGTTGCCCCAATTACTTGGGAGGCTGCGGCAAGAGAATCACTTAGACCCAAGAGTTTGAAGTGGCTGTGAGCTGTGACACTGCAGCACTCTACTGAGGGCCACATAGTGAGACTCTGTCTACAGAAAAAAGAAAAAATTCAAATGAAACTGCCTGGTCACCAGGTTCCTGGGTTAGTTTCACAAGTTCATAGAGTAAATATTTAGGTCCTTCCAAAATTTATATGTTAAATCTTTAGTTCCCAGTGTGCTGGTTTTAGGAGGTGGGGCCTCTGGGAGATAATTAGAATTAAATGAGCTCATCAGGACAGATGCTCATGAAGGAGAAAAGTGCCCTTAGAGGAGTCAAATCTCTCTCTGCTCTCTGCCCTGTGAGAATCCAGGAGAAGTCGCTCGTCTGCAGCCCGGCAGATGGCCTGCCATAGGACCAGACCATGCTGTGCTCTGATCTAGGATGAGGACTTGTAGCACCAAAACTGTAAGAAAACATTTTTTGTTTGTTAGTTTACAGGCCACCTCTGTATGTTATTTGTTATAAGCAGCCTGAACTGAGACTTGTGAAACATATACCATCATTTAGAAATAAAAATGGTGAAAATGTAAAGAATATGATTATTTTAATCCTATATGTGGCAGCATTGTGGAATAAGTAAGGATTGAAAAATGTGAATATGTCAGTTGATATTAGAGTTTAATAAACTTACAAAGTTTCCAAACACTCTGAGAAATTAATGAGAAGCTTCAGAAGGAAAGATAACATGCTTGGAATTGAAAATATGACATATAAAATTTTGAGAAATTCCCAGCAGAAAAATTCCTACGAATATATTGATAAGGCTGAAATATTTATAAATCTTAAAAAAAATTAAAAATTCACACAAAAAGTACAAAAGGGAAAATGGAATCATTCTGTTTTAAGTGTCTCATATGTTAACTTATATAAAGTTAATTGAAGATAGAAGTTGATAAACTTAGAGAACAACAGAATAATTTTGTAAGTAATGTTTGTAAGTAATGTTACTTTTGTATCCAAAATTTATCTATAATTTATTGAATTGTCCTTGTTACAAAGTTATAGAGACAAAAAAAGAACTAGTATTTGGAAAATGTGAAAATCATTCTATTATTTACACAAATACTATCAGTTTGTCACACTTAAAATAACATTTCGAGAATTTGTACCACATATATATACACAGAGGCTCTGTGTGAGTGTGTGTGTGTGTACACTTTGTGTCTTAAAATTCCACTAGGGGAGAAAGAAGTGAAACTAACAGAAGTGTTACATTTTCCACTTTTATGATAAAAATTCCCACTATTTCTTAAGCTGATAGAGGCCATCTACAGCAAACTTACAGCCAATATCATATTGAATGGAGTTAAATTGAAATTATGTCCACTCATATTAGGAACCAGACAAGGGTGCCTATTGTCTCCACTGTTCTTTAACATTGTAATAAAAGTTTTAGCCATCACAATTAGGGAAGAAAAGGTGATTAAGGGCATGCATATAAGGTCAGAAGAGATTAAACTTTCACTTTTCGCAGATGATATGATAGTATATATGGAAAACACCAGGGATTC
>CAUYTI010012427.1:0-46665 GCA_963575145.1 Galago senegalensis
GCAATAACTGAGAAAATGACATGAAGGCTGTGTTGACCAGTTTGATGGAAGTATTTCAGAATGCATGTGAAAACCCCACACTGTACCCCAGAAGAGTATCAATGTACATAGTTAACACTCAATAAAAAAAAAAAAATGTAAAAAAAAAAAAGAAAGAAAGAAATCATGGAGGCCAGGAAGCAGTGGGATAACGTATTTAGATATAAAAAGACATTCAACCAAGAACTCTATATCCAACAAAATTATTTTTCAAAAATAAGAGACAAAAGATTTTTTAAAAAATAAAATAAAGGAGACTGTGCAACAGAAACTCTCATTTATTTCTGGTGGAACTAGAAAATGCTACAGCTGATTTGGGAGACTGGGAGTTTATTATAAAGCTGAAAATTACCCTATCATATGATCCTAAATACTTACTTAACTTTGTAAAAACATATGTCCACACACATACCTGACTAGAGTGTTTTCCGTATTTCTAGTCATAATAGCTAAAAACTAGTAGCAACGAAATGTTTCTAAATAGATGAATGATAAAATAACAAACTGTACTATATACATGCAAAATTATGCAGTGATCAAAAGACATAAACTATCAAGCTATAAAAATACATAACACTTAAATACATACTGTTCAGTGAAAAATGCCACTCTGAAAATCTTTATAGTGTGGGATTTTAATTATATGACACTTTGTAATAGGCAAAAAGATAGAAACAGTAGAAAGATCAGTACTTGCCATGAATTTGAGGAAAGAGCTGAGGATTAAATAGATGAATCACAGGAAAAGTTTTAGGGCAGTGAAACTATTCTTTATATTTTAATTGTGAATACATAACAATATGCATTTGTCAATAGCCACCAATGTTACGGCATAAAGAGTGAAGAGAAATGTATTCAAATAAAATAATCATTTAGGCAGTTGGGGGAATTCCAGAATAAAATGCAGAATGTGACTAAAAAGCCCAATGAAATTAAAAGTAAATTCTACAAATTATATTCAACTAGTATTACTCAAAATTATGTGACTTAAAGTCACACAAAAATAAGAAAATCTGAGAAATTCTCATAGCTAAGAGAAGTTTAAGGAGAAATGATGAGTAAATATAATGTAATGTCTTAGATGAAAAAAAGGCATTAAATAAAAGCCAACAAAATCTGAATAAATCATGAAATTTTGTTAATAATAACCCAGCAATATTGGTACATTACTTGTAATAAATTTACAATACTATTGTGAAATATTAGTAATGAAGGAAAGTGAGTGTGGGATTTGTGAGAACTTTCTATACTATTTTCTCAATATTTAGTTAATGTCAAAACATTCTTAGATGAACAAAAGCTGAGAGAATTTGTCTCTTGTAGATTTGTCATCCAAGAATTACTAAAGTGAATCCTTAAGGCTAAAATAAGTGGCACATTTTAACATAATTCAAATCCAGATGGAGTAAGAAGAGCACCAGTAAAAACATAAAAACAAAACACAACATAGGTAAGCATGTACAACAAGATAAATATGGTTTTCTTGGTTTTCATATATAAAGCAAGTACATAAAACAATAACTAGAAAATCATGTTGCTAGATACATAATACATAAGAAATGATTTATTTTATAAAAATAGCACAAATGAATGGGAAAGAAAAACTATGAAAAAGAAAACTTTTTGTATATTATTAAATATAAATTGGTATTAACCTAACGATGGATACTGAGGGACAATTATATGCTAAAATGCTCTAAATCTTATGTTTTAAATGCATGGACTATATCTCAATGAAATTGCTAATATAAAACAAACCTATTTACTCGTACTCACTAAATTGGCCAGTCTGCTTGTCTTCGTCCATTCATGGTATTCTAACAAAATATCTAACATGGGGTAACTTATAAAGAACAAAATTTTATTTTTTCACAGGTCTGGAGGCTGGGAAGTCCAAGAGCAAGGCATGAGCGGGTTTTGTTGTCTGGTGAGGTCTGCATCCTCTGGGGTGGAGCAATGGAACACTGTACTCACAAAGAGCAAAGAAGAAGGGCAAGAAAGCTGAATGCTAAAGAGAACCTCTTTATAAGGGCCTTACTATCACTCACAAAAGAGGAACCATCACGGCCTAATCACCTCTTAAAGGCCCTTCCTCTTAATACCATTACATTGGCTACACCCGCACCTTGGAGGGAGCACATTCAAATCATTCACTACTGTTTGGGGGGTTGCATTAAAGAATACCTGAACATGCCCGTCAATTAGGAAACTGAGGATATAAGAATGGAAAATGGGAATCACTTGAATATCTTAGTCACCAAAGGATAAGAATCCCTAGGGAAAATTGTTAAGAATTATCTCAGAGTGATTTGGTCCTCTCCATGGCACCAATTAGTAGTGTTATTTCAAGATTTGCTAGTTCCCTTTTTGTGATCTGGAATTAGAAACAGACAGATGGCAATTACAGTAAGATCTTCTTAAATTACATCATACAAGAGCAGAGTTCTTTCAAAAATAGAAAAATCCCATGAAAATATGATTTACCTATTTTAATAATGTGAGCAAGACTTAAAAAAAAACCATTTTAACCTACACCCAAAGCCTCCATTTCTGCCATTTCAGAATGTGTGGCTTGGCTTTGCAAGGTTACACAGTTTCCACTTTACAGAAGAGGGAAGAAGAAAGTGGAATGGTTTTACCATGAAGCTGTAGGGAGAATACAAAAATGTCAGCATCTGAATCCCGAGGAATGCATGCAAGACAGTGCATTAAAGCTACACTTCAGAAATGAAATGTGATAATTTGGCCATAAAGCACCTTGCAATAGCAAAATTACTTACTAGTAAAATTCATGATAAACTCAGACCATTTTAGTTTTAGTAATTAATTATTAAAAAAGACTTGTGTTTCATTAAAATTTCTGTAGCAAAGAAGACTTACAACATAAATGTCCATATCAAACTGCCTTTTAATAGATGTGCTATAAAATCTTAGTAAAATAATACAGTGAATTATCAGGGTAACATTGGAGGTTTCTCCAACAAATTTAAAATCAGATTATTCTATTTTGTCCCATAAAGCTAAAGTCCTTCCCTTATAATTCTGTTTATTCAAATTTTATTCAGATTTTTTCTTTCATTTAAGGTGGGATCTCAATATAACAATTTAAGGGTCCTCTACCCTTCCCTTCCTACTGGGTTTCCCCAAAGTCTATCTACAATGGCATTTTTGTGGAAGTTAGTTCTTCTCAAACTCTAAAGTGTATATGGATTATTGGAATATCTTACTAAAGTCCAGATTATGATTCTGTAGACTTACAGTAGAGTATGCGAATGTGCATTTCCTATGAACTGCGTGGCTGATGTTGGCAGCTCACAATCCACAATTTGAGTAGGAAATAGTCAAGCCATATATTTTCACATGAAAATGTCTGAGTTATTTCTCATGCCCATCCCCAACTAAACTCATTCTCTTGAATACAGAAACAATTTCCTTTTCATTTTTTATCTGCCTCCCTCTCTAAGCATAGTGATCATTGTCAAAAAAAAATGGATATTTTTGAGTTGACTCAATTAAAAATCAGACAATATTTAACCAATATTCAAAGCAATGTCAACAGTTTACAGGTTAACTTGTGGCAAGTAGAGATCACTTTTACTTATTGTCTCAGTGATATAACCACAATTGCATCAAATGTGGTGCTAATTGACCCTAATTAATCTCTCTAAAGTGATATCTTGGTAGTTAAATAAATTGAGCCAAACAAAAAGGGAAAGTAAGATGACAGGACACAGTTGTCCTCCTCCTGTTAATACTTTGAAAATCTGTATAATGTAGCCAAGCTTGAAAGAAAGAAATGATAATTTTACTGTCCCTTGAATAAAAATGGGATTAGGGAAGTAAACCAGAGGGGTCTTGTGGCAATGCATTAGATGTATGACCGTTGGAACAGAGTTAAGGTCTAGTGAGTGAAGTGAGGACTTTTACACAAACCCAGTGACAGAGTAAATGACATCTGGCAGCCACAGAGATGTATGGCCATGATATCCCTTAAAGAAAGATTATCTTGCCCAGCTGCCAGGAGGTCATTAGCTGACAGCTTCAGGCATTCACTCCATCAGGTTCTTCTCCACTTTTAGCCCCAGGTGTTCACTGGGCCAGCCTGCAATACAAGGGCCTGCTTGTGTCTATACAACACGGGCATCTTATGAGCCATCTTTGTTCTAGAGCTCCCTGTTAACAGAGGGAGAGGTTAGACCAATGCAGGGGTCTATTAGACCTATATTGAAATCTGATGGCTCCTTCTTCCAATCTGTTTTCTCCCTTTTCCATTTACAAGTGCTACTCCCCAATATATTTTTTACATTCCTTATGCCACCTCATCATCTGGTTCCTGGAGGACCCACTGGCATTTGCCCATTGGTGGTGAGACTTGGGGGAGCTAGAACCAACTGTGAAGAAACATGTCCCATGAGTCTAGGTGTGGCCACTATTGATTGAATTATTCAAGCTCTATTATAGTGTCAGGAAGTGTATAGAGTTAGGTATAGAAAGCAAATCAAAAGTAAATAAACAATCCAGAAACAAAACCGACTCAACTACTTGTTCAGACTTCCATGAAGCGAGGCATCTGAAGGAGAATCGGGTTTCACCAGGCTCAAGCCAAGGTTTCAGGCTGGCAGACGGAATCCACTAGGGTAGTCCAGCCTTTGGCTTCTCTCCACCACACTGGAAGAAGAGTTACGTTGGGCCACACATTAAATACACAAACACTAACAAAAGCTGATGAGCAAAAAAAAGAAAAATTTGTGTATAATTGTGATAATAATCTGCTCATAGCACAGGCCACAGTTGGACACTTCCAATCTGGACTGTGAAGCTGGTTCTCATCTAACTCAAGGAATGGGTTGGAATTCAGGTTCAGGCCTGTTGACCTTGGTCTGACCTGAGCACCAAGGTTGGGGGACAAGATGCAATGTCTGTCCTATGGCCACCTGGAAAGTCTCAGGCCCTGTTCTGTGGGTACCTTTGGGTTCCATGTCAATACTCTGGGTTTTAGATACCATGAATATATATTTTTTGCCTATGCCTAATAAAGGAGAGTTATGAAATAAAAAAGAGAGAGAGAGAGAGAGAATCAGGTTCCACTGGTCCTGTACTTACATGCAATCAGAGGGTAGCCAAGACTCGGTGTCACTTTTCAATCACTTTTCTGAGAAGCCTGTGGAACTATGCAGTTTCAACAGCAGCATTTGAGGGCTTGTCCTTTATTTTCCTGGGAGTAGACAGGTACTGAGGGCAGAGACAAAGGAGGCAGAAGTGGCTTCGTTATTCAACCTTAGCACTGATGGTGGCTACAAGGAGCATGAGTTTATTAGTATGGAAACCATTTCCAGAATCCACTTCTCCAATTCTTCCAACCTGAGTCACTATATTAAACCCTTTCCTGTACCCCTGTTAAGAGCCCTGACTAATGTCTCAAAGACAAGAAGAAAACTCACAAACAAGCTAGGAGCACGATGTTAGCTTGTGAGAAATGGAAGCCCCAGGCCAGCACTGTATTCACACCTAGGAGCACGAAGTCAGAGCTTCAGCATTACAGCTCACTCAGAAGCAGTGAAACCACACAGGCTCTAACAAAAACAAGCATTTATTCCATGGAGCCCCTTGCACGACCCATGGCAGATAGAAATTCCACAGCAAAAGCAAACTGTGCTCAAGGTAGGAACTTTCAGAAGTTCCCAACTATACAAGTAGTAGAAATAGCACTATGAGAAGGAAATAAAAATCTAGGCAGTGTGAAATATTCCTTTATTATAATAGAATAAACAAACAGGAAGCATCATGAACAAAGAATACCAAAATAATATGGAGAGAAAACAATCAGATATAAAAAGTTACCAAACAGAATTTCTAAGAGTGAAAACAAGTGATTATGTAACCCCCTCCCCACCCCAGAAAAAGTAAGATCAGAACTCTAACGTAGACACGAGATAAATATATGCTAGAGAGTCTGATTAATTCATCCGGGAAACATAATGATATTGTGGCTGCTTTAAAAGAGAAAAAGCAAAGAGGTAAATTTAAATGTAGGACATAATGCAATAAATGTGCAAAAGACGACAGGTGTTTCACTGCGGGGGGGGGGGTCAACCGAGCCTCTACTGAACAGAATGGAATGTGCATACCAACGTGTCCAATTATTTTGTATTGCTGCCAATTATCTACAATTCATGAAGTTTAAAATGGCATCTAGAGAATCAGGATCAGATAACTTGGGGGAGTATAATCTACAATCTAAGCAATGTATAGTTTTCCACTGAAGTTACCTTTTCTCCCCCTACCATGGTTAAGTCATTGAAAATAAAAACTAAATTAATTGGGGCATCAGCTAATTAAATATTTAATAAACTGAGATGCATACCTTATAAAATCACCCTAAGCGCAGCATTATGAGATGAAATGCTAAAAAATACACAAATGAGTTTGAGAGATGTAAGAGGGCAAGTAAGAAACTTTGATAGATGGGACCACATTGTATGCCTTCTCCAAATTTCATAGAACTGTACACTCAAAAGGGTGAATTTTACTGTATCCAGATAATATCTCAGAAAAATATACATGGAAAAAATACTATGTAATATGAATCAAATGAGCAACTATTAGGAAAACTGATGATCTCATAAATTAGATGGGACATGAGGACCAATGAATATTATCATCAAGTAGTGGCATGATAACCACTCTAAAAACAATTTGAAAAGATAAAGGCTAGTTGAATATGATCACGTATGATTCAAAAACTTCCTTGCAAGGGTACGTACTCAATAAAGTTACACACGTTCATAACAAATGCTATTATGCTGTTGTTTATAATTTTATAATCTATAAACGCTGAAAGCATAAATGTCTATCAAGATGGAAGAAAGCAAACTGAGATACTTCTAATCGAATACTATACATCCCCATCAAATGAACTGGAATCTCCTGCATAACTTTGGGGAGATTTTGAAACGTATCATTGAGTAAAAAAACAATTAAGTAGATAATACTGTACCATATCATTCATGGACACTTAAAACTCCCCAAGGTATGACTTTATTTTAAAACCTATTTGGGGGGAATACAAACATTTTGAAGACAGTAGTTAACTCGTGAAAAGCAAAAAGGAAGTGGAGTTGTAGAGCAGTCCATGTGCAGCTTCGTCCATATGCAATATTTTATTTTTATTAAAAATGTGGCTGAAGCAGCCCCAAGCAAACATTGTCCCCGTGACATCTCTCAGGGCTGCATGCATGGAATTTTTAAATTATTCTATGCATTCTTATTTATATTTTAAAAAATGAGGAACAGGGGAAGAAGGAGAAGAAAAAAATGGAAGAATGGAAAGCAAAGGAAAGAAAGAAAAAAGGCATCAGAGAAGAGCTAGAAGGCAGTGTCAGGCCTTAGAAAAATAAATCTGCAACTAGTGGTCTCATCTGTAGCGCCGGTCAGCAGCTCTTTGAGCCCTTTACCAGAAAAAACACATCTCAAGAAATATAATAAGTTGGTTAAAAAAAAATAGAACAAAGTAGGAACTGAGTTACAGAGAAATTCAATGATCAAAAAGAAAACATAATATGTTAAATCTCAGCCTTTTGGTTTTCAGAGGTCTTTAGAAACTATTAGGCAATTAATCTCTTCAAGGACTCTAGAGGTGAGTCTGATCTTTCCCATTGTAGAAAAACTGGAGAAATGAAGTGAAAGGCAGCAGCATTTTTCAAGTTTGCAAAGGAAATCTATTTAGTAGGCACTGGGATTAAAGCTTCCTTCTTACGGTTTTGAGACTTCAGTTCAAACTCTGAAATGGTTTGATTTCTGTCTCTTTGACTTTTCTTCCACACAAGAGATGAACTGATTGACATTCTTTACATCTCTCCTTTATCTTTTCCCAAATTCTTTTTGGGAATTTTCCAGCACTGTAATAAGAATGCCTATTCTAGTCTTCCAACTGACATTTTTATTTAATGCAACAGATCCCAGTATAAATGTTGTTATTTCCCCTCCAAAAAAATTAAGGTATAATTAAATGTTTACTTCTATTATTAAAAATAAATCCACATCAAAAAAAACAAAACCTCAGTTTCTACTTTTATGATAGTTTTATTTATTTATTTTTATTTATTTTTTTTTTTTTTTTGAGACAGAGCCTCAAGCTATCGCCCTGGGTAAAGTGCCATGGCATCACACTCACAGCAACCTCCAACTCCTGGGCTCAAGCGAGTCTCCTGCCTCAGCCTCCCAAGTAGCTGGGACCACAGGCGCCCAGCACAGCGCCTAGACATTTTTTGGTTGCAGCCATCATTGTTGTTTGGCGGGCCTGGGCTGGATTCGAACCCGCCACCTTAGGTATATGTGGCTGGCGCCTTAGCCGCTTGAGCCACAGGCGCCGAGCCTTTATGATAGTTTTATAAGTAAACCCAGGTGAAAAGTACTGTGAAAAATAGTCCTACTTTTATTTTACAACACCCATATGGATGACAATATCGAAATGCACTTACTCTTAAGAGAGAAAAAGGAGAGTCAAATAATTAAGGTCACTTTATCAACATAATTTTCCTTATAATAAAAGGAAATTTGAGGAAGTAGATATAATGCACATTATGTATTTAAACTCCCACTTCTGTGTGTCCTGATTTGCAAGTTGGGTTCTCTTCTGGCCTCGCGTCAACATGGAAGCAGATGGAAACATGAGGCTGACAAAGAAAGTCCTTCCAGAGAAAAGAATAAGGATTGTAAGGAAGTGAGAAAAGTCTACAAGCAAAAATATAAAAGTTTTTGTACATTTGAGAGGTACTACCATGTATTCAAATGGGCAAACTCATCACACTTTTGAAAAGATTAAATAGAATGGAATATTTAATAAAAAATAACAATTTCCAAATAAGCAATACTCTCAGATTCATATGGATTTCTTTCATTTTCATAAAAATGATCTATTTAAACAACGAAGTAATAGAAAGATAAAATCTATACACAATTTCATCACCCAGAATTAACCATCATGAAGTCTCATTATTTCAAAGATTTCCCTTTATAGGTTGATGGATTCAAGTATTATAAAGTAGGATTATTATAAAGATGTTTGAATAAAAACCTTAATTAAACCACACAAATGGAAAGCAATTTTCCTCCCTCCTCCTTTCCTGGCTTCCTCCTTCTTGTCCTCTGTTGGTCTGTCTCTGTCTTTGGTTCTTTTTATGTTCTCACATTCTCCCTTTTAAAGCTTCCTCTTTTCAAAGTATATAGCATTAGGTTGTATTCTTTTTCCTTTTTAATTTTTGATAGTAATTCTTCGATGGTTTTTCACTAGTTTTTGTTTTATTTTATCAAAAATAAAATAATCTGTCACTTGTCGGAGTCAACATGAAAATGCTTTCAACCTCTTTGTTTCCCTTTCAAACATTCTTTGGTTTTACTAAGTCAGTTTTTTTTTAATTCTTGGAAGTGTTTTCATTAAGAATTGAGAATAGAGGAAGAATTTTAAACTTCATGGAGGGATAGAGCAGACCACACATATGACATAGAAGAAATGAAGATTATTTTACTTATAGATACAATTTCTAAAATACAATCTGAAAAGTACTTGAGACTTGAATTTTATTTGGAAATGTGTGTTTCATGGCCTGAAAAGGAGGGACTGTAAGAGGCAAAGAAATGAAATTGTACTTACACCTCTATATCTGTGGATTCTACACCTGTGATTTCAACCAACCACAGACCAAAAACATCCCCTTCAAAATGCACAGCATCTACACGGAACACGTACAGTCTTCTTTCATCATTATTCTCTAAATATTACATATAGACAGTATTTACATGGCACTTACATTGTATTAGGTATAACAAGTAATCTAGAGATGATTAAAGGGCATAGGAGTTTGTTAGTCGATTATATGGACATATATGTCGTATATGAAGGGTTTTGAGCATATGTGGATTTTCGTATTCAGAAAGAGTCCTTGAAATGATCCTTTATGGATACTGAAAGATGACTGTAGATAATCTTCTTAAATCTTTTGGGGCTGTTTTCTGAAATCAGGTTCTCCTGAGTCAGCTTCTGATATAAATCTGAGTACCCTGGTGTAAGGAGCGCTAGAATCATCCCTCTTGGCCACTGGAGCTGGTATGGACATACTATAGAGAGAAAGTGATGGAAAAATATAATGCTTTTTTTTGTTTGAGAATTGCAAACCACAGACCTCCTCAAAATACTGTAGTTTTAGTTATATGTCTCCAAGCCAAAAAATGAAACTGAGCTTACAGGTATCTACCACAAAGTGTTACATGATCATTTAATGCTTCATAGATGTAATAGACATATTTTTCCTTTTTGTATTTATTAAATTATAATTAAAGAAGATTTAGCATTAAAGGAAACTAAACTCCCAACTGTTTTTACAGTAGAGAGAATCTAGTTTTATAGAGTTTGTGTGTCTGTGTGAGCTGTATATATAAAATATCATTTAATTTAGGTAAAAATAGATTAAAACATTTTATTATCTCATTTACTCAATGCTTATGGTCCATACTCTAAAATCTTCTCAGGATAGGAAAGCCCCCTGTTTTCAAACTTGACCTTGCAGGATGTTCGAATGCCACATGTTAGGATTAACCCTTTGGGCAATTAACTATCCAGGGGTGGGGAACCTTAAACCTTGAGGTCACATGTGGCTCCCCAAGTGTGGACTCTCAACTGAATCCAAATTTCACTGGACAAATCTTTTTAACAAAGGGATTTGTCCTGTGAAATTCGATTCAGTCAAAAGGCTGCACTCAAGGATCTAGAAGGCCATATGTGTCCCCATCTGATGGCTTGGTCTGGGAATTCAACTGGCTGTTAAATAATCATCTAACTGAGAGTGAGCAGGGGACACTGGGGAATCAAGCAGGGATAAATCTCCTACATCTGAAATTGAGATGAATTATGTGTCCATAAAATAAAAGACAGATATCAAGTTACTCATTATGCTACACACAGAATCGAGGAAACAGAGCAAGCAGTGCAGCTAGTTAAGAAAACCCATAAAATTAAAGCTCATCTGTTTGAAATCAACTTCGACTAGACAGAGAATACCTATCATTATAAGTACAGTAGGTAAATTGTGATTTGAGTGGAATGTATTTGTGTATCTAGGCTTAGCTGATATAATGTCTCTTCATAAATTTTCACAAATTAGGCTCTCTAAACAAGGCTGATGAGGTTCATTCTCTATAATTATCTTGGTGGTACAACAACACGTGATGCATTTTAACAAATGTGCAAGGTGGAGTGGAGTCACAAAAGACCACTGTTGAAGAACAATTTGGGCAGACGGGGTCAGTGACTCACATGCTTCTCCACATAAGGTTGTCTTGGATTCGAAATTTTGGAAATATCAGGTATGAAGAGTGAGGAAAGTACATGGCTGGGTTGCCTTTCTATTCCAAACTAGACCCTGATACTCTCACGACCTTGTTTCTTTGGAAACTCCCAGAATAAAAGAAAAAGAAATTCATTAACTTCCTTTATCATGGACCCTCGGCTTCCTCCCTTATTCTGATAAGCTTGTGATACTGAGACCAGTTGGATCAGGCTCACATGACACCCATTGTTCTAGATATTTTACAGAAAGTAATGTCAGCATTTCTCACAGGTCTGGAATTTCCCACCAACTTCTAAAGACTGGCAAAGGAAACTCAACAGTTGGGAAAACATTCTCATTCAAGGCTAAATGTCTAATAAAACATGATGATAGTTACATGCATACCCACCCTTACTAGACTAACAGAAAGATAACCCAGAGAAATATGAGAATGTGTACATTACATGTTCATATACCCACACATATAAAACAGAGGGTGGGGAAAATACATTTGGAAGAAAAGACTGTATGCAAATTGTAATATTCAAGTTACATTTGACTCCTAAGAGGTACAAGTACGATATACAAGATAGCAAATGTTGGGTAGCACCTGTGGCTCAGAGGAGTAGGGCACTGGCTCCATATGCCAGAGGTGGAGGGTTCAAATCCAGCCTCAACCAAAAAAAATAATTGGTATACATTGATTATTGGTATACATTGAGTATTACAATTTTAATATAGTCCTTCCCCTTTTTCTCTTTCTTAAAATGTGCATATACCCTCTGTATATATTTGAAAATAGGAATAAATAACATTTTGGTTAAGAGACATTTGAAACATTTTATTATAATAATGAAGAAATTTTTTAAAATAAAACAAAGATGAAAAAGATGGTAGTCACCACAAAACAATATAAATAGCATCAGTAATAAATGCAGTATTTTCTTCTCCCAAAACTGTGTTTTCCATGTTTATTTTTTCATTGTAATTTTTCTATGTCTATGATAGAACTTATTACGTCTTGTAAATTTCTGTTAACAAGTTTATCACTATGCTCCAGAGGCACTGATTTTTGAATTTCTCAAGAGTTCAAAAGCCATAGCTTTTTCATTAAAAAGATCAATATGCAGCATACCACAATGGTCATTGAAATATAGAAAATAATTAAAAAGCAGAATCTTCCAGGTGTTGTGGAGGGCACCTGTAGTCCCAGCTACTTGGGAGGCAGAGGCAGGAGACTTGCTTAAGCCCAGGAGTTAGAGGTTGATATGACCTGTGATGCCACAGTGCTCTACCCAGGGTGACAGCTTGAGGCTCTGTCTCAAAAAATAAATAAATAAATAAATAAGAATCTTGAAGAGTGTCAACATCACATGAACATACTTAAAGTTATTCAGTGTAAGTGAAAACTTTTACACTGTTGGTGGGACTGCAAACTAACACAGCCTCTATTGGAAGAGGTAGAGAGAATCCTCAGAGAACTAAATGTAGACATTCCACTTTATCCCATAATTCCATTACAATTCCATTACTAGGTATCTACCTGGAAGACTATAAATCATTATATCACAAGGACATTGACACTAGAATGTTTAATGAAGGACAATTCACAATTGGCAAAACAAGGAATCAACCCAAGTGCCCAATAACCCAAGCATGGATTAATAAACTGTGCTATACATATTCCATGGAATATTATTCAGCCATAAAAAGGTGGTGACTTTACATCTTTTGTATTTACCTGGATAGAGTTGAAACACATTCTTCTTAGTAAAGTATCACAAGGAAGGAAATGCAAGTATCCACGGTGCTCAATTCTAATATGAAACCAATAGAAAAACAACTGCATTCCCATTTGAGGGAATAACTTATCTATATTCACATAGAGGGGTGGGGGAGGAGGGAAAGGGGAGGAAGGAGGAGGACTGGTGAGCTCTCACCTGATGGGCACGTTGTTAGGGCACAGCACACCCCATGGATGAAGGGCTTAACTACACCTTGAACTTTACCTTAGAAATACAACAATGTAACCTCACCATTTGTACCCTCATGTTAATCTGAATTTACAGAAAAATGTTTTTGTGTATATTGAGCTCTTGTAGTAATACATTAACAGTGAAAAGTGACATAAAATTCACATGGCTTTAAAAACACAACAAAAGGCCAATGAACAAAGTTTCACAAAGATAATAATGAATTCTCTTTATTTACTAATAATTATTTTGATTGGAGATTTATGGAAAGCTTTGAAACAAAGCCTACAAGTTAAAACTGTTGACCCATTGTATTCCCCTAAGTTAAAAGATACATTTAAACATTCTCCATTTTTGACATCTATTAACCCTTTCACAAGTCATAAGTCATTGAGAATAATGTCTCTTAAAAATTTCTTAAGTACAGTTGTAGTCTGCTTTAAATAAATACAGTCATGACAGCCCAGATTAATCCATACTGAAAATAATGCACAAACACATTATGAATTGATGCTTAACAAACTATTCTTCATAAGATCATTTCATACAACAAACTTCATTCATCACTCTAAATGTGGTTTTGTTTATGAAAATATGATTTAATCACAACTTCTCCAGAATATGGTAATTACCAAAAATTAGAGATAACCTGCCCAACCAACCAATTTTGCACAGAAATGAAAATACTGGCTTGTGTCCAGCATTTAAACATTTAAACCTGTCCAAGTCTATTTCTATTCACCACAAGCTTCAGTGTTGAGGCTACATTATGGGGAGAAATATGCCATTTCTAAGTAAGACTCATTGCTCTATTAAAGTCTTTTGAGAAAAATATTAGCATGTTATGTGTGGCTTAGAAAAGTAGCTCTTTGGAGATATTTTTTGTACTACCCAACTCAGAACCATTTTACACGATTCCCCTAAAGACACAGCAACAAGAACTTGCAAGACAACAAAGAGCTTAGGAGTTCCACTTTCAAAAGGTCAAAGATTAGCGACCGCTGATTCTCCTTTACTGGCTTTCAACTACTCTGTTATTACCTCCTTTGCACTGGAAGAATTTAATTTTTCATTAAATCCATTAAGAAGAATATGTGAATAAAGAAAGAAAAAGTTACATAGATGAGAGAGAGAGAAAAAGAGAGACCGACCATATGCAAGAGTGCTGAAACATAGTAGCAAGGATTGAAACAAAAGGAGTTAGAACGATGCAGCAAATGAGAGACAGAGTGAAAGAGTGAGAAAAATGGAGAAATACATAACAGACCATAGTCCATACACATACACACAGTCTATGTACTAGCTTTCTATTGCCACAGTAGGAAATGTCACAAACTCAATGGCTTAATATGAAAAATATATACAATGTGGCCATAAAGTTTGTGTGCAACGTAAAACTGCACATGATTCTTATGGTCATGCTGTATATTAATTTGCTAGGTTAGAAGCCAGACAAGGTACCACTGGGTTAAAATCAAGATGTTGGCAAGGCCGTGATACATTCTAAAGGCTCTAGAAGAGAATCTGTTTCCCTTCTCATTCAGGTTGTCGGCAGAAATCTGTTCCCTGTGACTGTAGGCCTGAGGTCCCCAGGTCCCTGCTGGAACAACTGAAGGGTGTTTCCAGTTTCTTTGAGGCTGCCCACATTCTTTGGCTTGTGGCTGCCTTCCACTTCTAAGCAGACAATAGCACGTTGACTCCTTTCCCTCAGACTCTTTGGCTTCCTCCTTTTCTGCTTTTAAAGGCCTGTGTGATTGCATTGTCCTACCTGAGTAACTCAGGATACTCTTCCTTTCTTGAGTTTAGCTAATTATCAAATGTGTTCCCATCTGCAAAGTCTCTACAGCCATGTAACGTTAACATATTTCAGGTTTCAAAATAGACATCTTTGGGAGAGCATTATTCTGCCTAACAGACTTTGTGTAAACAGATGATTTTTTTATTGAGTACATTTTGATGTTTTCTTTGTATATTATTATCTAATTGTCATTAAATGAATTGGCCTGGCTGTCCAGCATCTAGTGATGCTATTTTAATGCAAAGTATGTGATTTCACCACTGTTTCAAGAATAAAATCATGAAGAACCTATGAAAATTTGACCACCAAAAGAATTAATGATTATAAGATATCCTAATCCATAGCATAAAATTAAAGTCCATGAGTTCATATAAAAATAAATGACTAAACAAAAATATGGCAGAGAAGAAAGAATCCTTCCTCAGAGTAGAGTTCCAGGAAACAATTTGAAATACATGATAGATACGGAGAATTCAAAATGTCACAACCAAAGTTATCCTGGATTAGAACCTTGATATGGAAAATTCACTTATTTTGAAATTAAAAAAAAGTGATTTAGACAATTATCAAAATTTGAATGAGGTCTACATATTATGACTACTATTATATTAAGGATGATCAAATTGATCATTATCCAGTAGTTGTGTAAAAGAATATCTTAAGTTTAGGAAATAAAGACCAGAATTTAGGAGCAATAGAATACTATGTATTACTCCCAAATGATTTAGAAAAAGTGTTACTATGCATGTTGATAGAGAAAATGGCAAAAAAAAAAAAAAGAAAGAAATCTGATGGGATACTAAAATTTAGATAATCTGTCAAAAGGGGATGCAAGGAAGGTTGTTTTTATTCTCATCTTTCAAGTTTTCTGTAAGTCTAAAATTATTTTTTTAAAAAAGTCTCAAACCAAACCATTATAGAAGGTTATTTTTATGCTTCCGAATTACAGTTCTAAAATAAATACCTCTGGTTTGATATATTCTGAATGAAAGATACACCATCTTTTAATTAGCAACTAGAACCTTTCTATCCATCAATGGGAGATGACTGGAAGTATTTTTAATCAGGAAACTTAATAAAGGAATAGTTCAGTCCTTATCATTTATAATGCGCAAAGTAAATGGCGTGTATCTGGGAATGATTTTAAAGGAAAGTGAAAAATGTGGATTTACATGGGAGCAAAAGAAGCTGATAAGGTCTCAGCAGAAAGAGCAGACCCAGAGTTAGAGTTCTGCTCCAGACTTAAAGCATACGGCAATGATTTTCAATCAGCAGCTACTTTTAAGTTTACAAATGTGGAAAATAAACTATATATATCAATTAAAGCAAAGGGTAGTAGGTGGGTCAGGCAAATGAGCAGATCTCTAACCTAAATACATTTTTCAAATTCCTTGAATAGTCTCCTTGACTTTAATCCTGGATACTACCATTCAAAATGGCATGAGCACTGGGGGGTTGTTAGATCACTATGTGTGCTGATCAAAATTGATCAAAAATACCAAGCATTGGCAAAAACGTAAAGCAACTAGAACTCTTACAAATCGCTGATCTGAAAATGTAAAATAACATAACCACGTTGGAAAACTGGCAGTTTCTAATGAAGTTTAACGTGCACTTGCCCTGCAAACTGTCACTGCCTCCCCTCCCAGACATTTACCCTGGAGCAATGAGGGCAGGTTGTTGCTCAAACTGACTTACAAGTGAATATTTATAGAAACACTACTGGGAAGAGCCTCACACTGGCAGGGAAAAAAAATTCAAATGTCCAATAATAGGAAAATGGTTAGCTTATGCTAAGTGTGGTACATTCACTCAATGGAATTGTATATATGAATTTCATACAACCGAATAGTCAGACAGTGAAAATATACACATGAAATCAGCCATATATCAGGATAAACAAAAAAATACACTGGCCTAAATAACTCTCACAAATATTATGCCCAGCCAAAGAAGCTGGACCAAAAAATGTAAAAAAATTAAAAAATAAGAGTACATAATATATGATTCCACCCGATGAAATTGAAATAAAAACAGAGACTAATTTATGGTGATAAGAATTCAGAACATGGTCGACTCTGGAGGGTAGGTCAGCTTCAGTCAGAAAGAGAATAAAAGCTTTTCTGAGTCTATGGACATGTCCCTTGTGATCTGGGTGACAGAAATGAACATGTACCAACATTCCACAAGCTATATACTTAAAATTTGTGCATTTTACTGAATGTGAATTAATTTCAATAAAGTACAAATACCAATAAAAACCTGTGAATATCTAGCTGCTGTGCTCTTTGCCTGGACACTTACTGGCCCTTATAACACTTAGCAAAAAGGATCACTTATCACCTCACATACTTGCCTAATAGCTTAAGGAAGTCCTCCATTTAGGAGAGTGTGCTCCCTTTAGCTTAAGGAAGTGCTCCATTTAGGAGTTTCTATCTATTGGAAAATAGTTACTATTACTTCTTTAAGAAGTCCTGGCTTATGCACTAAGTGAAGAATTGACTGTAATATAACCAGATCACCTCAATTCTTTATGGGAAGGAAAGGTTTGAGGAGCAGTGACTCTTTTTGTCATGGGAAACATACGTTCCCCAAGTTCCTTTTAAACCTCATCTGTCCTTCGTGGTGAGGGGCCGCACTGGTCTCCAGAACAAGTGCCCAACAAGGTGGGTTTCTGGAGAAAGTAAAAAACACAGGAGCTCTTCTCACTGAAATATTTGCCTAGAGATATTTCTGTGCCTGAGAACGAAATGCAAATTTGTTTCCAGTAGCCTGAGGTGGGATAGTGGTTTTTATGGTTTTGCTTCAGAACCTGATGAAAATTAGGAGTGAGTTCATCTCTTTTTATAAGGTTATTTGGTGAGGTTTTCCAACATGATCTAATCTTGCCCTGGAAAATGAACTAAAAGGAGTTGACTGGTTATTAGGAATGAGTTCACTAGCCCCACTTAACGGCCGTCCAAGTGGATGTCTTCATGGAAGTCTCCAGGCTGCTTCTGTCCCAGCTGGTTCAGGGACCTCCCCTTGACTTCAGAGAGACTTCCCAGGGCAGACCAGGGAAGAATCACATCCAAGGCCTTTCATATTTTAAGTGTGTTTGTCTTTCCATTACCTACTCCTACTTTCAGAGCTGTGTAATTTAGCTTCTCAAATTAAGACCAGGTTACAAACCCATAACCTCCACTCACTCTCAGACACAATCTATTGTACTTGAGTTGAAAACACCAGCACCAGCACAACTTTTTAATTGAGATGACATAGGTGGGTTGTACTAATAATAAACCATTCCAGAGCACATTTGATTAAAGTGAAAAGCAGTCATACTGGTCGAATAAAATTAACCAACTTCCATAGTTAAAAGAGGGGGGGGAATGGGAGGAATTTCACTGGATGATTTTTTTGTGTGCTGATTTATAAGTTCACATTCAATAAGGTGAGCACGGACTTTTTGGTGGCTATTTTGATCCTTGGTGTTCCTGTTTGCTAGTTAACGAAAGGCTGACTTCAGTGTGTGCCTTCCATGTGCAATTAGATAATATGAATGTTTAATTGTTCCTGACCCCCCAAACGTTTGGAAGCCACAAAGGTAAATAATGTAAAATAGTGAGATTAAGATGACAACAAAAAGCTGACAAGTCTTTATATAACTAACCAAAAAAGGCTTAAAATGCTAAATAGATAGAGAACTGAGGAACAGAAAAGTCTTTAGAGTTTGTCAGAAAAGTCCTGTGGGAGAAAGTGAAGTTTTCATCTGAGCTCCACCAGAGAAAGAGAACTTTTGATTCACAGGTGACTCTCTGAGAAGAATATCCTGTGAGGGACCTTTCAATGGGGTGCAACCCATGTGGAGAGAAGATTAAAAACAGCACGCAAGGCTTTTTAAGAACAGATTAAAACAATTTTTTTAAAGGAAGCACCAGTCTCAAAAATTGCACTTGACTCAAACCACTGTTTTTCAAACTACACACTGAAATATACTCAAAAGAGAGCCAAATAAAAGAAAAGGTCTTGTCACTACACTAGCCGTATTTTTCAAAGTTTGTTGGGAGTGGTACATATGGTATTTATTTATTAACATGATAATAATATGACAAATCAATTACTTGGAATTTGTTTGTCAATAATCCTGTAAAAAGATCTAAATGTAATGAGAGAGATATTCTTGTTTTCTCTACTACCCAAAGTGGAATTATACATTAGTTGTTATCATCTAATATTTGCATTTGTGGGATACATGTGATATTTTGTTACATGCATAGAATGTGTAATAATGAAATCAGGACACTTGGCGTATCTATCACCTCAGGCATTTATCATTTCTATGTGTTGGGAACCTTCTAAGGCCTCTCTTCTAGCGATTTTGAAATATACCGTACATAGTTGGTAACTGTAGTCTACCTACTCTACCATTGACTTATTCCTTCAGAATTTATTCATTCTATCTAACTGAATGTCTGTGCCTATTGCCCTATCTCTCTTCATTCCCCACCACCCACCCCCTTCTCAGCCTCTGGTACTGTAAAGGAGAATCCTATATGTCCTTACAGAAGGGTGTGTAGTAGGAAACAAAGAAGGAACTTAAAGTTCTGGGAACTCCAAAAATTCCCTAGATAATAGGGATTACATCTTCTAAATACCAACATCCCACAATTATCAATGGTATGAATTGCCTAAGTTTTTCTATACTGTAATTTATTCATAGGTTAAATAATTATGTTCTATAAAAATGTACCAGCTTTTATTAGTCTTTAATCTATCTTCTATTTTTCTAGGAAAAAAAAAAGGGATTTTATTTCCTTTAATTTGAAAGTTAACATTTATTGAGCTATATGCCATTTATTTACTCTATGCCTAGCTCAGTGCTTTCTATTAAGGTTCTCATTTACATACACATACAAATAATAAAAACAACTATGAAACAGATGCCACTATTCTTAACTCCACTTTACCTCCCTTTACATAGAGAATGAAGATTAAATAATTATTCCATGTCAGGAAGTAGCAGGACTTGGGCACAAATCCACAGTAGTTTGGCCAAAGATCCTAAAATCTTAATAAAATCTATGTTAACTAGCTCATGATAAGCAGAGTTGATGTAATCAAATTTATTTTTAACTCTATGAGGTCTTGGTCTAAGGGAGGAAGGTCACCCCATCAAGTTGCTCACGTACAAATGTAAATAAACCCCAAAGAGGCTGGAGGTGAAGTTTGTGGGAGAAATCCTACCTAGTGTCGCGGCTACAAATATAAAGAGCAAATAGCCAAGTACTTGGACTTTACTCATTACTATCTGCTTATACTGGTGGAATTTCTTATATACTTGAAGTGTAACTGGAGTTATTTTTCATCATGAAAACTCATATTATTATGAGCTTGGGCAAAAAACAGCCAGACAATTGTTCAGTTTCAAAGAGAGCATCCAATATCCACTATGAAAGTCTGACATGGAATTTTTAGAATGTTCTGTAGCTCTTTGATTGGCTATGTCTCACACTGACAAAATTCCTTTCTGAGACCCACTGACTAAACCATCAGACATGGATTGATGCATCTCCCAGTCATCCCTCAGGCATTTGTTCATGCACATGCATTCAATGGATTAGGAAGATTATATAAAGTGGAAGAGAGAAACTGAATACGGCTATAACGACACTCATAAAATATTACAGATTAACAAAAAATTTGAAATTCTTTGATAAAGAAATGATGAAGAATCCTTCAGCGATCCAATTAAAGAATATATCTTGAGGAGGTTAACAGTTAAATGAAACCAATAAGATGAGATAAGAGCCAGCCAAGGAAAGAATGGGGAGAAGAAGACTCTAGATAGAAGTAACACAAGTGATAGACATCAGAGGGAGGGGAGGCAGTGGCCAAGGAGAAGAATGGCATGAAATGAGGTGGAAGGTGTAGGGGGGACCAAGCTTGTGGTTTGGATCTTTCATTATGTGGGGTTGAAAAATATTTCAGCAAGGGAAAGTTATGATATAAGGTGATTTACCTTGTTAAAAAAAATGCTCCGAGTTCTATGTAGAAAGTTTTATCAGAGTGAGCAAAAGTGAAATCAGGTTGACTGACAGGAAATCATTGGAGTAGTCCAAGAAAAGATGATGGTGACTTGAACAAGGAGAAAGAAAAATGGAAAATAGAGTAAGAAATGAAGAGTGGAGTAACTTTAGATACATATTGATAGGATTTGATCATGTATTTTGTGAAGAAAAAAAAGTCAAGAATAATGAACAGAAGCTCTTTAAGACACTAATAAATAGATTATTAATATACTAATAAATAGAAAATGAAGGATGTCAAAAAGAGACCAGGATATTTCACAGTATGTAGTGAGAGAGAGGAGAAGAATGCCTTGAGTTCTCCAAGTGGGACTGTTCAATAACACATTTTGGTAAGTAAGTCTGTAACTCAGTGGTGAATCTCGGGATGGACATAGGAAGTTTAGAACTCAGTATCTAGACCAGTGCAGTCAAATAGAACTTTCTGTGATGACACAGGTATTCCACATCTGCACAGTTCAGTACAGTGGCCACTATCCCCATGTGGCTATTGGGTACATGAAATGTGGCTTAGTACAACTGAGAAATTGACTTTTGGATTTAAATTTAACTTTAATTATTTATTTGTTTTTGCAGTTTTTGGCTGGGGCTGGGCTTGAACCCACCACCTCCGGTATATGGGGCTGGCACTCTACTCACTGAGCCACACAGGCACCACTAAATTAAATTTAAGTAGTCAATAGTTTATTTAAAATTATTTGTTGAGAATATGTTCAGATGGTTTTGTACTCCCAGCATTTATATGTTGAAGCAGCAATGGAAGGCTTGATGGTATTTGCTGATCAGGACTTTGAGAGGTAATTAGGATTGGAGAAGGCCACAAGGGTGGAGCCTAGAGACCCCAGAGAGATTTTTCTCTTCCTCTGTGTGCCTAAACAAGGAAGAGGTCATGTGATGGAACAGCAAGATGGTGGCCACCTATAAGCCAAGAGAAGAGGCCTCAGAATGAAACCTGTCCTGACTACTTGACCGTTGGGCTTCACAGTCTCCAGGACTGTGAGAAGTACCTTTCTTTTTTTTGAGCTACCAACTCTATGGTATTTTGTTACAGCAGCCCAAGCTAAGAGAGGAAACCACTATATTCCAAACATCACTTTAGATGGTGGGACACTTACAGCATTAAAAGACACAGTCCTTGCTCTCAACAAATACACATGGAATAGTATTTGAAGCCATGATTGTGGATGAGATCACCTAAAAGAAACTTTATAGAGAGGAAGAAAAAGAGCAAGAGATCAGAGGAAGAAAAAAAGAAGAAAGGAGAGTGGTGTAGGAGAAAAGAGAGGAGAAGGGAGGGGAATGAAGAGACGAGGAAGTGAAGGGGAAAGAAGGCAAGGGAAGGAAGGAGACCAGAGAAGGAAAAGCCTCTGAAAGCTCTAAAGTTTAACCCAGTAAAGAAGAGCCCAGCAAATGATCAGTCCCTGCTAGGAGGACTCTGAAGTCAGGGGGTAGCAAAGAGAAGAAAAATGGGACTGAACATTCAGTCAATTGCTGCTGTGTGATCAAGTAACTGGATGGCAAGTGGCCTTTGCTTAGGTCACTGAGGTCCTCAGTCACTGTGGCAAGAGCAGTTCCAGTGGGTCTTGAGAACGAGCCTCAGCCCAAAGTGCCCTTGAGGGTAAAAGTGTGCTGAGAAAGTAAAGTCACCACATAATCCTTCAGGAAAATGTTGATGAGAAGGGTAACAGAAAACAGTAGGGGATAAAGTGAGATGGAAGATTTACAGTGGGAGGGATTTAAAAGAAAGATGTATTTTTTATTTATTTATAGGATAGACTCATGTTTGTATTCAAATGGAAAAAATCCAGTAAGAGAATTTGATTGATAATGCAGAAAAGAGAAGAAATAATTAAAAGACTACGTCTTTGAGTAAGCCAAGGCAGAAGGATAAAACCTGACTTTGACAGAAGCTGGGAAATTTTAAAAATATATTTGTAGGGAGGAAGATAATGGAGGCAGATGTAGGCAAGATAGTAGGTTTGGTGGAGGAAGCAAGGAGAAGCCCTTTACAGTTAATGACTTTTATTTCCCCCACGAAGTAGAAAATAATATATCTATATTCTAATAAATAAAATAATATCTATTTTCATGCTTTCCTACTCTTGACATTCCAGCACATGAACCTCATAGGAATCCATCAGCAACCACAGAATCATAAATTTAGCACTGTTACCTGCAAAGAGAAAGAGTGACTGAATATTTAACTCTTTTAATATCCAAAAATAATTCTAGAAGCCCTCTTGAGAAAAGAAAGAGCAATAGATTCAAAACCCTAGCTTGTGCTTTGAAAGATGCAAAAATTAGTGAGAAAGAAGAAGGAACAGAAGCATGAAAAAGAAAGGTGGTTGAGAATCAAGTGATGGGGGTTGGGAAGGTTTTATGACAATCCAAAGGAAGCAGATGAAGACCTTCTGCCAATAATAATGGCCAATGGGAAAGGGAACAGAAGGATACACCAACTCCCTCCCCTGGATGAGAGTAGACCATAGTGCCCGGGGCAGTGCAAGAGAAGGGCCAGAAAGGGAGTTATAGAGACTGGGGTCAGAGAAGAAGACCTGGTGGGTGGGAGGGGAGAGGAGGGGCATACAAAAGTGAGCACAATCTTTTATTAGTCCTGGGAAATCCGTGAGTTCTGTCTAATACATGTGCTATGGATTCTTTTAATCAGGCACTGGGTTAGACACAAGCAAAGGATATAAGTTTAGATCGAATTGACTCCCTAAGGAAGCTCAGAATTCACATATTTACCAAGAAAAAGCACGTAATGAGCCAGATGTAGAGCATGCTTGGTAAGTCTCTTAAAGGAAAGTAAATAAAAGATTCTCACAAAGTAGTCATAGAAATCAGAAGGCTTTTGGTGTGGCTAGTTCCTGAGACTATTGAAGGACTGGGAAAATAAGGATAAATAACCACCCATCCAATTGAGGCAAAAAGGAAAAGCCATAATTGCCTGAGGTTGGAACTCCCTCCGAGGTTGCCTATTGCGAGCCAAACATCCTGGTTCTAGTTCCACACTTTGCCCAGATGCCTGAGCATTCCTTAACTAAGCCCTGTATCAATTTAGGAGGGCACAGAACACCTCCACTCCACTCCTTTCCTGGAAGGTAAACGACCTCCTAAGGGGGATCTGGCTAAAAGTTTGTTAGGGAAGGGATAAATGACAAAGTCTTTCGAAGAGTTAGCATTGAGCCCTTGAATTTCTTCATTTGCATATCCAAGTAGAATTATTTCATTATTCAATGAAAAGAAGGCAATTTTCATTCTATTTTTGTTTAGCCCTGGTGCACTTGGCATTTGCCTAGACATAGCTTGGACACTGAATCACAGCTTTTCAGAGATTGATGTTAACCACTGCAGGGCTAAGTCATGGTAGACTAATTACAGTTAGGCTCCTTAATCCTGGTATGAATGCTATGGATAAAGAAGAGAGAAATAGAATAAGATCTAACTAAGAAATTATTCATTGAATTCTTATGAATAAAGGACACAATGTAGGCATTCTGTAGGCACAAACCACTTAAGTAATTTTTAAGACTTCAATTATTTTCTAACTTTATTTCAGTCAGAATGAAGAAGCCTCTTGAGACAGTTGAAATATTCTCTAAACCAGTGGTTCTCCACCTTCCTAATGCAGTGGCCCTTTAATACAGTTCCGGTGGGTGGCGACCCACAGGTTGAGAATCACTGCTCCAAACAAATGCCCTCATCATTCTCTTGATTTGAACATCAGAATAATTTCCCAATAACTATTGTTCTCTAGAAAATTCATCTCTTTGATTATTGACATTGAGCTATATAAGTTATGAAATATGAGAGAATGAATTTTTGAGACAGGTAGCAGACATAAACTTGTGCAGGAAAGGAAATTACTACTAACCACAGATCTTATTTGATAAAGCATTTGAGTTCCCCTTATTTGAAAATAATCCATCCTTCTCTGGGGTGTCCCTTTCGTTTGAATGGATTTCCCACTTAAATTGAGCTAAGGCTGTTTCAGTGATAATTTCCTTTTGTTGAAACTAGAATATAAAAAAGTACTACTTATTTAATCTTATTTTATTTTAACAAATCTCCCTTCCTTGCTATTTCTAAAAGAAGAACAATCACAATCAATGTTGGAAGTTCCTTCGGGAAAGACCTTCAAAACCTTAGTCAAAAGCCATACTATCTATACTCTCTTTCTAAATAAAGTTCACATGAAGACTTAGAATATACTATTATTAGATTTATTTACAGAATCACCAAGTTGGACCAGTTTGTGAGAAACCAGGTGTCCTACTACATGAAAAACTATGGCTTAAGCACCTTTAATAAAAAATCAGAATAGGCTTAGTGCATGTGGCTCAAGTGGCTAAGGCGCCAGCCACATACACCTAAGGTGGTGGGTTCGAATCCAGCCTGGGCCCACCAAAACAACAATGACAGCTGCAACCAAAAAATACCCAGGAATTATGGCAGGTGCCTGTGGTCCCAGCTACTTGGGAGGCTGAGGCAGGAGACTTGCTTGAGCCCAGCAGTTGGAGGTTGCTGTGAGCTGTGATGCCATAGCACTCTACCCAGGGGAACAGCTTGAGGCTCTATCTCAAAAATAAATAAATAAATAATCAGAATATTAAAAACAGGATAACAAAATCAGAAAGCATGGTTCATTCATTGAAACGTGGTCCCCTCTACAAAGCTCCCTTTCTATCTGGGAGTCAGTCATCTATTTTGAGTAATTTGTGTAAAAAGAAAAAAAATCAAAGTGGGCTACATAAATGTTTCCTCTAAAAAACATCAACAAAAAAAGACTGTCATAAATCATGAATATATTTGACAGCATATTTTTCTGTTTGTTTCCTCAGCATTACGAGAGACTATGCTGTTAATATTTAGCATATTTACATTGACCTGAGCTTGGGTCTCTTGAGTTGCAGCTGCCTCTGTTTCCCTTAATAACTCCAAAAAAGTATATGGAGCATCTACCTGGTGAGAATCACCATGTAAATTTTGGTGTTGTGAGATAGCTCAGAATAAATCATGAAGTGATCTCCAGAAGCTGATTGGGAAACTGCTTTCAGCGCAACCACTTAAGGCTAAGGTAAGCCCCAAAGTGGGAGGCAAGCTGTTAGGCTTCGCCTTCAGGAGGGTGACCCGGGTGGGCAGAGATTAAGAAACTAAAACCTTCCAAATCAGGAAATGGCAAGAGCAGAGGGTGGGAAAAGGGCAAGGAGAATTTACTGCACAGCTAGAATGAAGGCTTCTCTCACTATCCAGGGTAACAGATATCGAGGCAGGAAAGCTAGAGAAAGAAGAGCAGAGGGCTTTGAATGCTCCACTGAGAACGTAATTTTGTGTGTGTGTGTGATTTCTAACTGCAGTACATCTCAGAGCCTTTAACACACTAACACGCACTGGGACTCTCCAAGAAATCTAGTAGCATGCCACAGTATCATTTTTTTCCTCCTAGCATTCTGAGTGTAATGTTCACATGGACTCTGCCCAGCTGTGACATTTACCTAAGGAAACCATGTTATTAGGGAATTTGAAACTGCTACATGATATCACAGCGTTAATATTTATTAACAGAACAGCCTACAGAGCATTTGGGGTTTATACCTATTACGGGTGATCTAAAAATTATGAAATTTTAAATTGGAAGATAATTTAGCGTCCCTCTGGTGCTTTCTGATAGTCAACAGCCTTTAAGAAAACCACACAATTTAATTGTTTAGCCTCGGGTGACAGAGAACTGAATTGAAGGAACCAATTTTATTTTCAAAGAGTTTATTATTTTGCATTCAGATTTGCTTTCTGTAGCCTTTTTTTTTTTTTTTTAGGGTGGTCACTAAAAGCCCAAACCACTTTTTACCCAACATCCCTTTATATTATTTAGAATAATTACCACCTCATTTCTCCCCGGCTTCTTTCTTCCTGATACTCCCAATGGAAAGATGCAAAAATTAGTGAGAATAAAGAAGGAACCTCAGCAACCCAGCCATTTCCCCTAACAGACTGCAGTTTGTCAGTGTTTCTCTTGACAGGAGATAGATGCCATTGAGATCGTAACACAAACAAGAGCAAGTCATTTGGGTTATCCTGGACTCATGAAACCCTTGTCCACTAAATTGGCAAAAGCATTTTAATATAAATGTCTGTTTATCCCCATCTTCTCCTACTCTCTCCCTGTGTTGCTAATTTTAGGGCCTCACGTTCAAGTTCATCTCATTACCAAGGATATGCTCTTCCTTTTTTTATCATAATCTTTTGATCTTGATTCAGCAACCCTCCTAGTTTCAAGTCATCTTCCATCTGATCATCAGTCTTGTCTGAGACTTAAACACATATTAGAACAAAAAGGACTAAATTCAAAGCACTGCAATTAGAGACACACACTGCTGTTCAGACTAGAGAGTGGCCACCTCGCCTCCATGAGTTATGAGAAACGGAGGCACGCTCATCCCCACTTACATACACTACATCTGCCCCACTGGGCAGGGGGAAAGAGGACAAAGGTCATTACATGACTGGGTCTTGTTAGCCCCCTGACACCACTCTGTTCTCAGAGTTTGCTTTTTCCTTTTTGAAAGCTGGCACGTCTATCTGTATAATTATAACTTGTCTCCTATTCTCCAAAATTTGGCAAAGTTTACTGATGGTATTTCTGCTACCTTGCCTTCGTGTTCTCTTAATATCCTGGGTCTCTCCTCACTTGGAGCAGCCATGTCATTATTCCTACCCTGAATGACAATTTTTTCTTCGTGTTGGAGCAGGAGACTTTAGTTGAGCATCATTTAAACTAATACTATTCACTCCAAAGAAAAATAAAAGTTCATCCCCTTATTTGTCCTGCTCTAAACCACGGGCTCCTCAACCTCAACACTGTTAATATTTCAGATCAGATAATTCTTTGCTATGGGGGAGGCTCCGTAAGATGTTCAGAATATTCTCATCCTCTACCTACTAGATACCAGTAGTAACGTGATAAATACAAAAGGACAGAAATACATTTTTATTACTGAGACACATTTCAACCTTATATATAGCTTCCAAGTATCACACAATCTACAAAAATTACTGCTTGAATTCCCTCTCTCACTTGTACAACCAACCTTCTCCATGTTCCTACTTTTCACTCTCGAAACATTTTTTGTTGGCGTTTCTCTTTCCAGTACCATCCAATGAGAAAGGGCAATAGTTTCCTACAAACACAAAATGTCCTAATGACACCAACAAGAGAGACAACACAAGAGAACTGGCTGCACACACCCACTTATTTTCTTTGGGGAGAGAACGATTGGAGTATCTATTGCCCCCTGGTGGCAAGGTAGCTTTCTTCTTCTTCTTCTTCTTTTTTTTTTTTTTTTTGCTTTTATTGTGGGCTGATACTTAGTAGCAGGGATAGGACTTATAGTCAAGTCTGTAGTATTAATATATCAATTCTCTCAAGGACTCAGTAGGAAGACGTCATGAATTTTTTTCCCCAGGAAAAACGTCAGGCCACAGTGAAATGGGGCATTACTTATTTCAGCGAATTGGCTCATCGATTTTCCTCAGTTAGAGAGGTGGCATGTTTGACATGGTTGTGTCTTTTGAAGCAAGAATAAGTTAGTTCAGGTTTTGATCCAATGTCTGTGTTCTCATTTCTTTTTAATTGCAATTTTTAAATTCAAAAGCATTCATGGAAACCGACAGGACTCTCCCTCACGGCACTTTATGTATTACCTCAGAGGGTTCAAAGTTTTTACAGGTTTCATGAGGTCAGCTTCACTCCCTTTCTTAAAATAAATAAATAAGTAAACCACAAAGGTCCAGCAAATTGGGATTTTAAAAGGGCCACTCTTCCAATTATTTAAGGCTAAGCCTATCAACTGTTAGATTCAGGGAAGAACTCGTTGAGACTGACAGCACGATGGGTGTTGTGGTGCGGGGCAAGCAAAGATTCTGCTGCTGACATGAAGCTGGGCATCCGTGCACTGATAGCTTCACATGGGAGGAACAACTCTTGCTTTGTGAGATTATGATTTTTTTATGGCTTCTAGTTATTTTAACACGAACTTGGCAAAAGAAATAACATTAAAAAATAAGAGAAAACAACCTGGCTGAATTAAATATATGGGTCTGGGTCAGTGAGAGTTTCAGAGCCTGCCAACATTGATCCTCAGCCCCATGTAGAATGTTCACTGAAGAAAGGGTGGTGTTATTGAATGGAGTTAGCACTAGTTTAAAGTTGTTTAAAGTCTATTCCAGACACACTATGAGACTTGTGAGCATAATTTTGATTCTTTCTGTTTTAACATGTATCTATAAACAAAGCATTTAAGCCTTAAATCTATTTTGTTCAAGGCTCTGTGTGGGGCACTAGGATATAACCTCAATAGCCACCCTATCCACTTGGAGTTATAACAAAAGCTCTCATAATAAATGGCAAGTGCTTCTCTCCAGGGAGTAAGCTCTTCCAAACAAGTTCATCCCTTGGGCCTTGGGAGGTGGCCTAAGAGGTGAACTTGGCATTGACCTCCAAGAGTTAATTCACTGTAATTCTAGATCGGCCAAGGAATACTTTGTCAACATAGAAGAAAGATAGTGGATAAATCCAAATAATGAACATGATTATGAACCAAGTCAGAACTAGACAAACATGCTCCTTATACAAAGGCAAAGTTTTGATGTATCAATCCCATACCCTTCTTTGCCAAAGGAGAATTCAAAGAATACTGACACTAGAGCTCTCTGATTGCATGGGTATGAGGCTTTGGTCTTCAAATCCCTTAAATAAATGCCACGCCCTTGCGCATGTGTCAGCTGGCTTCACTCTTGCTAAATTTCAAGGTGGAATGAAGATCCCACCCTGCAAGGTGCCTTGGAACTTCCATAAATCACCTGCCTCATTCTGGCTCAGGGGCTTAGAGGAAAATCAAGCATCAAAGCAGGGTCAGTTCTATCCTCTGATGCGTATGGTCTAGAGTGGGGCAACAGTGCTCTGGAGAATTATTCTGTATAAATCTACCGATCTGGGAGTATTCTTTAGAGCTCCTTTCCCACCCAAGGCAGCAGCAGGCTCACACCCTACGCAGTGTCCTTATTCACTCTCTGTCTTTCATTCTACATCTTCTGGGCATATTTAGATTATGGGAACAATGGAACTAAGAGTTACAAAGATTGGAAAGGATGAAATTCAGGGATAAGAAGTGACTATCTGAAGATCCTGAAAATCAACTGCTTTTAAACAGCAGCCTACTGAGGAAAGAGGGTTTTGAGTTCAGGGGACTAATTTGACATTTGTAAGGTTATCAAGCAAGAATTCAGTCCATTTTTGGTACCACTTTTTGTAGAAACTGGTCCAAAATAAATACACAGCACAGCTGTGGTGCAGAAAGCCTCCTGTGTAAATTATTTTCATGTGTGTGGCTTTTTAAAATGAATTTCCATCAATCTTTCCATGGTTTTTGGTACATGTTAGCCCGGACTATAACTGTATTTTTCCAAAAAGTTAAGGGAGGTGGCTATCTATCAGAGACCATCTCTATTATAGCCTTTTTTTTTTTTCAGGTTGGGTTTGAGGCTGGCCACATATTTACTCAATGCTCTTAATATACTACAGAAGTTGGTTTGGTTTGAAGCAATGCAAATGATTACACTGGGATAACTTCCTACCTCCCTTGCCCTATCTCCCTCCACTTCCCCTCCTCCACTCAGAATTCTTGGCTTTACTATTTATAGTGCACAGGGCAGCGCTTGCTTCTCCCACCCACCATTGCTCCAATTTGAAACACATGTGGGGGAAAGAGAGGAAGGGGAGTTTGTGGGAGGAGAGGTGGAAGAACCACACCCATCGTGAAGCCACCATCCCATCCTGTTTGCATGTGGTTAAACACCCAGAAAGACAGAGAGTTTGCTGGGACTCACTTCAATACATTCATGTTCACTGGTCCAACTGCAGTTTGGTTTCTTATTGTCTGACTCATTCTGCCTTTGGCATAAATCAGTTTCTCAATCGTGATGGAGGAAAAGCCAATAAAGGAAAATGCCTCGAGCCATAACCCCTGATGTTTGGAAATAAAGGGGAGAAGAGAGGAAAAATAAAACCTTCTTCTCATCCTTTCTCAAGAGTTATCACATTCTGAAAGTCCTGCACCTGGCCCTATTAAAACCTAATCCCTGAAGGTTGAACCTCATAGAAAATGAGAGAGAGAGATGGAGGGAAGAAAATCAGGCAGTCTGTGCTGTACAGCCTGTTAAACATTTTTCTGGAAGGTGAAAAGGTAAGAGATCAGAAAGGGAGAAAAAAGGGCTGAAATGAGAATTCCACAAACTGTCACTGCTACAGACGGTCCATAGGTAAAAGCTGGCAGGTCCAATTTTGTTTAAGTAGAAAAGTAACTCAGGCGAAAGGTGAGGAGTGAATGTTTAGCGATAGCTTTTTATCTTTTGCAGAGAATACCACATGTCTCCCGCATCAGGTTCACGCTACGTATCTTCAGTAATCGCTCTGGCTTTCTATCTTTTGAGTCACTGACATTTTGAGGTTTTTCACCTATATTCACAACTGACATTTCTTTCATGTAAATAAGTGACTGAAGTAACAATCATTTGTAGGTAATCTGAGTAATTGGCTACAATTACTGCCATTGATGGCAGGTAAAAACGGGAGGGGGGGAGCATATTCCAAATGATTCCAAATGAGTGGTAGAAATCTGGGGTCAAGAAGACCAGGCTCTTATGCTGACTCTTCCCATTTCTAGCTCTACAACCTTGGGCAAGTTATTTAAACAATCTTGCTAAGACCGAGTGTCCTCACGTATGAAATGGTATGGATAAGAGTGGTAAAAGAATTAGATTATATACAAGAGGCAAATTTTTCAGCACAAGGCACATAAGTGATGGCTAATCAAGGTTTTTAAAAGACCTCCCCAAACTGACATCAAGTCAGAGGGAAATTCAACCATGAAACTCTGAACAGCTTGTGAAACATTTCTCCAGTTCTATTTTGTTTTTTAAATCCAGATCTGGAATTCAATTTAGCAATGTAGCAATGGTATCAAGGTCTACCATTTTTGAGTGCTCCAGTCATTCCAAACCTGCCGTGCAAGACAAACCCTCAGAAACATTAATAACTATTGCTATCATCATAGTTCAGATCACTCTTAAAGAAAGGGCAGAATATTTTTAAAGATATAACCAATCAATTAACTTCATCCAAAAATAAGAAATATAAAAATATCATGTGAATTTCTGTTTATCAGGATCTACGGTTAAAATAGAGACCCCTCCAATGGGGGTTGGACGATTCCCAACAGCAAGACCAGGCCAGTTCTCAAAAATGGCGAACCACAAGGGAGTGCCCAGAGGTGACTGATAACAGCTGATCACACATCCAATGGTTCTATGCCCTTCTTCACCCTCTTACACACATGATGGAGAAGGAAAAGACGAGGTGGCACAGACACAAACTGTTTCACGGCACGGTACCTTACACCAGTCCACTGTGCTGTCCCCCCAGCCCTCCCAGGGCCATTTTGAATGTTAGGTCCTGAACCACCCAAGCACACTCTACGGGCTAAATCAAGAAGCCTTTCTTTCTCTTAGGAGAAAGTGACAAATTGAATCCTAACCTTCCTCGTAATTTTATTTGTCTGTGAAAAGTCTGTAACACTTGCTTGTGGTTTCTAAGAGTATGGCCAATAATACACCATCCGTATTTTTATCTGCTGAGCAAAGAAAATAGTCTTTAGGAAAAAGCTAAATTTGTAGGACCACTCTCACCAGTGTTCAGTCTTCTTAAGAAAATCTGGTATTTTGGACTCAAAATGCAGGTACAGGTTTAGGCTGTAATAGATGCCTGACCATATCCCCATTCTATTCCCATGTTTTCCTGTTTAGTTTGATATTAAATCCAGATTAAGAGGTATTTTTTAAAGTTTTGATTTTTAAAAATTTTTTGTTTGTTAAATTATTTATTTATTTTAGAGATGGGGTCTCACTATGTTGCCCAGTCTAGACTAAAATTTTAGGGCTCAAGAGCACCTCCTGCCTCAGCTCCCCAGATAGCTGGACCTACAGACAGATACTACCAGGCTGGGTTAAAAGGCATATTGCTGAAAGTGACAGATGGTCATATGGGTTTTGTTTCAGTTTACTTATCCCAGAAAATCAATGTGTCTCACTTGCTTCACACATCATCAAGGGCCTGCAGGATATGTATCAATCTATATCATGCCTCTGCGAAAGAGTTTCATAAAAATAATTTAGAAATCCGTTTTCCAATGAAAGGGATTTTCAGGGCAACATTTTGTCCTTGCACATGTAACACACATGCAAACAGTTAATCCAACCCTACATACTGGAGCAAGCCCAGGTGCGCATTGCCATTCCCTGTGTGTGTGTGTGTCTGTGTCATTGGTTTGGTGTTACCCACCTATGTCCACTTGATAAAATAATCCTTTCCACCAATTGATTTTTGGGATAAATCACCAGTGATCCTGTTAGCACATTGAATTTTGATATTGAAGACTGCTCTAACCTAAAGTTATGGAATTTTTTTCTCTTAGCTATTTACAAGTAAATAGTTTGAAAATTTTTAAAAAAATATGCATTCTAATGTATTATTTAATCATAAATGCATAAAATTATCACAGACACTATTATTACATGATCTACATCTTATGTATACATATATGAAGTATTAATGAGGGGTGTTTGTATGAATGTTGGGGCTAAGTGGGAGAGCAAGAGTCTAGCTAGTTCATGTTCTGCCTGTGTGACCTCCTTCAGATCGACTAAAGTGAGTGTGATTTACTGTTTCCGTTTGTAAAATGAGGATGGTAACTGGTCCCTTGTTGGAAGGATTAGCAGAGGTCAAACAGGGGGTAGTTCTGGTATTTGCTGAGTACCCAGTAGTTGATATAACTTTTGCTGGTATATAAATCTTTACCACTGCTTTCAGTGACTTCTTTCTTACTCCCTAACAGCCATCTGTACCATTTCTAGTCCATTATCTGAAACCCTACAATAAAGATGCTTGTCAATCATTTTCTCTATAATTCTTCAAAGATTGCTATTGAGTGCTCCAGCCCACAGAGGTGCTAGCACCTTTGGAAATAATTTTTCTTGGACAAAAAAAAAAAAAAAAGCCTTTGTTTTTATCATTTGTTTGTCTGGCTGGTGCATAAATTGTCTAAAAACTATTCAACTTGGATGAATTATTTAAATATACTCCTGTCCTAAATTAAGTTGAAAACAAGAAAACGAATAAAAATACCTTATCAATTGAGTTCTAAATTTTCCTCTTCAATAATTTCACTAATAGATACTAAATCTAACCTGTGTCTCAGAGTGCGTTTACCCAGTTACTGTGTTAATGTCCAGAGAGCTTAGTCAATATCAATCTTTCACTAATACATTTCTAATATGGTCTCAGTCTAAAGTTTATTTGCATGACTAGCATTAGACCTTAGCATATAGTCCAAATAAGTGAAAGTATTCTCTAAAATCTATCATTAGATGAAAGATTTTGAGGAAACCATTTTTGAATTCTGTGGCAGGTGGTTGTATTTCTCTACAGCAGGATATACAATAGCATGTTCAGAATAAGCTTCACCCAATTGGCAGGAGTTTGAGCACAATTTGATGCTTAATTAAAAAGGAATGATTAAGCTGTGACATGCATTAATTGGGGAAAAGGAACAAAAATTCTTAGAGACTTTGAGAGAAAAGGAAAAACGATCGGAATAGTAGAATAATAGTAAAACAGGACAACAGTGGCATGTTCTAGAAAAAAAATAGATAATAATGGCCCCTAATGGAAACCTTAGAGGAAAGAACCTCTGTAAGTTGACCACCCAAGGAACTATAAAAAACTGGTCAACATATGGAGGTTGTCAACATAAGGGATTAGGCCTACTGTACTTATACGTACGTGTAAGTACTTATACGTACTTATACGTACAGGTCTGGTCTTTGAAATTAGGCCAACTTAAGGCAGTGGTCCATGTAGGGAGGTGGTCAACTATGAAGGTTCTACTCTAATTGTGATAATCACAGGATTATTACAATTCAATAGGCAATTTCAAAAGAGTCAAATTCTTTTTAAGGTGCCAAATGATATGGGGGTATTTTTATTTTTTATAATAGTAAAAATAATTATAAGCAGTAGAACTATCACCTAAGCACTGCTAGATGTCTCTGTAGGGATAATGGATATTTAGCATAAGGTAACACGTCCTCCTTCTTAAAAGTTTCTTTAAATGTGAGAATACAATTAAAACTGCAAATCAAAATCTATACTTAGTCTCTTAGGGGGAAGTTCTAATGGAAGTCCAACTATATTGCAAGTATTAGAAGGAGAATCCGGTTCTCAAGATTATAGTTAGTGTCTAGAGCAGACATTGATGCATATTTATCATTTGGCAGCTTTTTTTCAGTAGATTTGAATTTATGTTTACAACTTGTTCATTCCAAATCCTTTTTCTTTCTCAGATATGTATATACACAAATATATACAAATATGCATAAATGCATATACGTTCCTCTATGATGCACTGATGAGTTTGTTTGGGTGCTTGAAAATATTAAATAATACACATTAATAATGTTTTATATACACAGTGGCCATAGGTCTGTGTACCATTTCAAATGGCACACTTTATGAACTGCACACAAACTTAATGACTAACTAACCTGTATAAATCTTCAATTTCTCCATGTTCTAGCTATCAGTTAAAACCTCAGACATTCATTTCTTTACTTTTGGCAGATGACAATTAATAAAGATAAAGATGATTCCAATGCTAATTATTATTTACATGACATAAAACCCAGCGTATCACACGGATCAACTGAGTCTTCTGCACAGTAAAGGACCATTTTCCGGGATCCACTCTAACTTCCAGGCTTCATTCAATGTCATCCACATCAATCTAAAAGATAATTGTGTTTCTAACATAGTGGAATTTAAAAACAGAGAACAAAGTTCATGGCTAATGTCTCTTCTCATTCTAAAAAAAGAAAGAAGATCTTGGTTTTCACTCCTGAGTTTGTGTGGAGGTCTTTCTCTATTGTTTCCTTGGGAAGATAAGGTAAATGCAGTTTCGTTATTAAGTACTAGAAATAATTAAACTTAAATAACCAAATACGATTGCCTAGTAATTACCTTAATTTCAGTAAGAGTAGTTTCTAATTATTCTAATATGTAAAGTGGTTCCTTGAAGTACATGAATCTGCTTGAGAACAACTTATCCTCTTTCCCTGGGGTATTAATTAAAATAAAATTAATGGAAATCCAATTTTGTAGTAGATATTAGAGGCCCAGAGACAAAACCTTCTCTTTTAGGTATTCCTGGTTTCCTGAGCAGTAATTTTAAATCATCTGAAATCCAACTGTATACATTTGACATGCAAATCGTTTGGCTATGTCTTCCAAATTGAGCAGTAGATTCTGAGGTACCCAATAGAAATAAACGTATGAGGAGGATTGGCTCTTTGGCCTTGGTCCCTAAGTCTATTCTACTTTTGTGCATCAACCACATTTTGAAAACCAATAATCCACCCTAGAAGTATCTGAGACATCCCACAATGTTATGCACTCATGCATTTACTCATTCAACAAATATTTGTTAAGTATCCTCCATGATCCTGGTGCCAGTTAAGCAATAAGAGTTTTAAAAGAATAAGTGTTTACAAGAGTATATGTGGAGTAGTAGTCTATAAAGATAGGTAAGCCCTGCCTATGAAGTCCATGTACAGAGGAACTTCAGGGGCTCAACAAGGGTAGCTATAATTAACCATGTCAAATTTTCCTACAGGAACTACCTGTGATAGATCTGAGGCCATGTATTCCCGGAGACATTCATGCCTCATCTCTAGTTTACCATTCACCCAACTGGAGAGGTTTGTAGGGATGAATGAGATAGAAACTACTTTTTAATTATTTATTTTGACTCATCAATGAGACAAGAGGACAAGAACAAAACCAGGAGAGCCCAACCCTTCTAAGTAACATATTAGGAGCTGGTTTTCCACTTGGTCTACCCTAAGTAAACTCTTCCTGAGTGAATTCTGAGACCTCACCTGTCTGTGACCTTCATCTCTGAAAAGCAATCAGTCCTGTTCATACATGAGATATTACACTGCAGAATAAAAGATCAGTACATCCCAGGTAGGGAATCAGAAATTGGAAAAAACCCTAACTCCAAGGTCATTCTATCAGGTCAACTGATAGATCCTTCTCCTGGCGGAAACACTGGCAGGAGATGATACGCCTGTTGGTGGAAATGGCCTTTTGAGAAATTCTTTGCAACTATTAGGAAAACCTCTACACACCAAGTATGTGCTTATGCCCCAGGGTGAAGCATACCACTGATGAACTGAAATACAACTTATATTCCATAACATCATTAATAATTTCTACCATAAGGCCTCTGCAATTCAGGAACTCCTTGAATTGGAGCAGATGAAATTTAAAGGAAACATTTCCAAACCCAAAAGGAATCATGATAGACATTTTGTTGGCCAGTGAAAAGAATAAGTCTGTTAAAAATAAATGGTCTAGGGAATATTTTTTCATAATAATCAGTTGCATAAGTTAAATAGAGTTTACTGGTATTTTTCAAGCCTAAATAATAAAATTGTTTGTTCCGTGGAGATTATCATCAGCAGATATCAATGTAGAAGTCATCAATTTACTCTCAAATCTACTTAGAAAAACATGAATTTTTCAAATCCAAAGAAAAATGCTTTTTTTTCTTTGCATTAGAAAAATGGTTCTATCCAATGTGTTCTTAGAAAAGTTTTCCACTTGTTCAAGACTTGGATAATTGGGGACTCTCTCCTTTGCAGTGGGAAAGGACATTACTTTTTTTTTTTTTTAACTTAATTTTTACTAAATCTTAAGTGTCTGCATGGACTTTCAGAGTAGGTTAAAAAACAAAGTTAGGTCAATTTGTGATTTCTATAATGACAGAGATCATATAAATGAGTACAGGCCGTGAGCTGATGTGGGGGAAGCAGATGGAGTTTTTACCAGGCTGCTGCAAACACATTTCACTGGATTCATCACCAACCTCATTCTTCATCAATAGTTGAATGAGGATCCAAGGCACAGGGCCTGGGAACTGAAGGACTGAGAAAGATTCGGATATGAAGTAATAAAGCATGAGGGGTCTTGCCTTATGTTGTTGACCTATGGATAGTTTAGAGTGGGGGTAATGAGTATCTTGACTCCATGGTGTTAGTATAAACAATCCCCTGGGCTCAAGTATCAGCCATTTAAATAAATTCAGGGGATGGAGGAAGAGATGTTTATGGGCTAGAAGTCCGAGCTCCTTTTTTAAACAAACCAGGGTACACAGATCACAAAATGGAAACCTGATACAATGGGAACAACACGAGAGGAAATGACACAGGCTAAACTTGAGGGGACTGGTTGGAAATCCTGAAATCTAGTTCTGAGAAAGAAAAAAACAAAGAGAGAGAGAGAACTTGATCTATTTGATACCAGATTGACAAGTCTTACTGTAAAATGTCTGTATATTATTATTGTTTACCCAAGGTAGCCCCAAATTTATTTATTTGTAAGACACTTTTACTTTGCCAAGTGACAGTCAATTTTTATTTAGCTGTGTAAATAATTGGAAGTTGTAATGGAAATGCATCCGATTAAGGGAACTTAAAAAAAACAATTTACCCTTTAAATATTACAATATTTATATGTTTATTATATCTCATTAAATCTGGTATGAGGATTGATAGTGCAAGAGAAGGTTGTGTAAATATCCTTAGTATCAAAAGTGACTAGGACAAGATTTCAAATATATTGTTACTCGTTTCCTAAATGAATAAATGAAAAAGAGAAGGATGGAAACAAGTGAGTAGATTTGAATATGAGCTAGTAGTTTTAAAGAAACATGTGAGATTTTCCAGAGAAAATGAAAATACATCCATTCATACATACTAGGAATGAAAACACAAGGGTGTTATTGGCCTCGTCAAGGACCTAATACAACATCTGTAATTTGGGGATTTATTCTTGCCATTCATATAACACAAATTATAGTCATTGATCTCTGAATTCTTTCTTTTAAATTTTAGGATAATGTGAAGGTACAAACAGGTTACAATGCTTGCATTTGTTAGGTACAGTCCCTGTTGTAATTGTGTCCCGCATCCAGTAGGTGTGCCCTATTCCCTTATGTTGTGCCCATTAAGTCGAAGCACCTGCTTCCCCTCCCTCCACCACCTCCCCCTTCCCTTTCCCCTCTCCCGCCATCTTGTTTTATTTATTTATTTATTTTTATTTTTTTAGAGACACAGTCTCACTTTGTCGCCCTTGGTAGAGTGCTGTGGTGTCATAGCCCACAGCAACCTCCAGCTTTTGGGCTTAGGCAATTCTCTTGCCTCAGCCTCCTGAGTAGCTGGGACCACAGGTGCCATCCACAGTGCCCAGCTATTTTTTTGTTGCAGTTTGGCTGGGGCTGGGTTTGAACTTGCCACTCACGGAATATGGGACTGGTGCCCTACTCACTGAGCCACAGGTGCCTCCCTATCTCCCACCATCTTGAATTGAATTCAGTTCTTCACTTGTGTGGGTGTATATTAGATCGGCTACTGGCTTCATCTTAGTTCTGAGTACATTGGATACTTGCTTTTCCACTCCTGTGATATTTTACTAAGAATACTGTGTTTCACCTCCATCCAGGTTAGTACAAAAGATGTAATGTCTCCATCTTTTAATGGCTGAATAGTATTCTGTGGTATACATATACCACAGTTTACCCATTCCTGGTGGGCATTTAGGCTATTTTCACATCTTTGTGATTGTAAATTTAGTTGCAATAAACAATCTAGTGCAAATGTCCTTATGATAAAATGATTTTGTTTTCTTCTGGGTAGATGCTTAGTAATGGGATTGTGGGATCAAATGGAAGGTCTGTTTTGAGATCTTTGAAGGTTCTCCATACTTCTTTCCAAAGAGGCTATATTAGTTTGCAGTCCCATCAACAGTGTAAAAAAAAAAAAAAAGTGTTCCTTTCTCTTCACGTCCCTGCCAGCATTTGTAGCTTTGGGAGATCTCTAAATTCTAATTGGAATATTGATGTCTTTTTAACATGCAGGCTCTGAAATGTGCTCTGAGCCCTGTTTGGAAGCTGTATTTGAACTGAATAAATCATCAGCACAACTTGAGGTCTCAGGCCCGAAGTAGCTCAAGCTTTACTTCCAGCCAGACTTGATCTCAACTCTCTAGTCTCCACATCTCTCATTCCTCAATATCCCTACTTTCCACTGGTTTACATTAAATAACACTAGAATCTAAATAATCATCTCCTCTTGCACCACAAAAAGCTTGTCCCCGGGACTCCCTATTTCTGTAAAGAATGCCATCATTCTTCCTTGCTCAGCCTGCCCTCCCCTTATTAGCACCAACATACACACAGACATAACAAATATTCTATCAATTGTCACGTTGGCTTTCTTGGTATGTCTCTTATATTTGCTCTTTATATCCTATTCTCAAGGCCATCACTCTATTATTAATAGTCACTTAAGTGCTCTCCTTGTCTTTAATCTCATCAGCCCCTGTTCTCTCTGAGATTCTCCTGGCAAATCTTTGTTCCTTCCATTTGAGACATGTCACTCACATGATCTAATACCTCAGTAGTTATCCATTGCCTATAGAAAAACTCAAAGCCTCAAACTGTACTTTCCTATACAATTAACAATTAATAATATGCTTATCATACCTCTTTGCACAACTCTCTGGTCTTGACAGCTGGTGCTTTCCTTCCCGAGCACATTTGTGTATTTTCTCTCTGCCTTTTCTGGTATGCAACAGTCACCATCTCTACCTGGTGAAATCTAGGCCATCTGCTAGTATCACCCTGCTCTGTGGAGTTTTACTCTGGTTACCCAGGCTGGTCTGCTTCAAGACTCTGCTAGTGTTTTAACTGTATCTTTCCTACTGAACTCAACACGTATCTCCCTAAATATGTTTGTGAGTGCACTTTATCATCACGTCTCTTTAACCAGACTCTAAGATTCCATCCTGCCTGACTCATTCACCTTTGCAGCTCCCCTCCCTGGCACCGCACCCACAGTGTTTTATAGTGGGAACAGAGTTATAGTTGCTGGGCAAAGAGCAAGCAGCTCCCCATAAAGCCTAGAGTTTGAAAGTCTTTCATAATTTCCTTATAGGCCAATCACTAAAAGTTTGACCCCCCTACTCATGAGTTTTTAAAGAATCACATGATCAAAGTTCCCACTCATTCCACCTGCCTATTATTGAAGGTGGAAATAGACATAAAACAAAATGGGCAGAGGCACTGAGCTTCCATGAAAAATAACTAAATTAAAGGGATGAATTTAGTAGATGTTATTAAAAGCAACTTTTAAAGGTGGTATAATTAAAATTCACAGTGTGATGGAAAGTTTACTAAAATCAAAAATTATCTCATTTTCTTACAACTTTAAACTGAATCTCAGATAAAAAGAAGAAATTTCATGTTTGGATTGGCACATATAATTAAATCTGAATTAAAAATTCCTAAAAACTCCTCATTTTAGTGGGTCATGTCTAACAGAGAAACTGTGCTTAGTTAAGTTTAAATGGCACAGTTCTGCAGCCATACAAACACTACCTTTATGAAACATAAACCTATGGACCAGTCCTCAGAACTTACAATTATGGAAATGTTAATTTTATACATGTCCTCTTTTGGATTCAAATAAAACATGAATTGTTTTGGTGGATTATTAACTGAGATGTCTTCGGAATAGGAGAATCATATCTTCAGCTATTAGCTTGAGCCCTCTGTTCCTTTGGGGAATTAGAATGGAAAGATTTGGGAACGTGTATTTGTTTGGAGACTTCTATAATTTATATCAAATTTCCTTTTATTTTCATGCACTCCAGCTAATGAGCAATCCAATTTGAACCACTAGGAAAACTTTCAGGAAAAATCTATCCTAAAAATAAATTGTTGTCTGAGGTTTCCTGAAGGCTTTGTCTAGGTTCGGGGACAGCTTAACGTATGTGTCAAACTTCCATTAATTTGTCAGTGTAATAAATTTGTCTTCATGTGAAGGGAAGCAAGCTCAGGTTAGTATACCAACCCCTATCTCTCATTATCTCACATGGTAGCAGAAGCTCACATTCTGCTTCTGGGTGCTAATTTTGGATAAATGGATCAAAAAAGATTGCTGTCTTACTGGAGGCTTTACATAGATCACTAGTGGTAAAAGTTCTACAAATAGTAAATGACTAATTTAGAGGATAAAGGCATATTTTTGTTTTGTTTTGCTGGATGAAAACACATTAAAAAATGAGTTCCTGGATTTCAGTCTCGGTTCCACCATTTATGTGCTGAGTGATAATCGGGAAGTCATTGGACATCTCTGCAGCTCTGTAAAATAGGGGTATGAACAGTATTTCCACATAGGCTTTGGTGAGGATTATACAGGGGGATGCTAAGCGAATGGCATAGAGTTTGAACCATAATAAACACTCAGCCAAGTTGACTTGCTATTGGTGATATACAGAGTGGCCATAAAGTTCATGTACACATGAATTTTACAGCCACCCTGTATTTATTATCATATTATGGTAGTCTGTGTTCCAACATCTTTATTTTAAAGATGACTAAACACTTCTAGAAGTGTCAAGTGGCTATAGCTTAATGGGTAAGAGCTGCTGTCATGGGGGCATGCTGCCCAAGTTTGAATTCTAACCCCTCTGCCACCAGTTGTGTGGCCCTGATCAATTTAATTAGTATCATTGCTTCAGTCACCTAATTTCTGAATAGGCTTAATAGTAGTGACTACCACCTAGCATTGCGGGTCAGATGAAATTAGTTAATACATAAAAACAACTAGAATACTATGTGTTCGTTCAACATTTGCTATTATTAACACAGTATCATTATATTCCCCTCCCCACCACTAGTATTATTAACAGACCTACGTGGCACATTAGACAGTGGTTATTGACTAACATGTGATAACTTCTCAATAAACACTAACTATCTAAAGGAAGCCAGAAAGAAAAAAGACCATTCTGGCTGTATCACAAAGGCATGGGGACAATGAGCTACTTTCATTTATGTTTTTGCGCTGAAAACAAAATGAAACAAACTTTGATCTAGAGCAAAGGAAAATGTGAACTTCATCCTCTATAGTTTGCTAAGTTCTCTCAAATTCCCTGGTGCATAGAATTTGCTCACCTGCAAAGGTTTTTATTAGGTTTTTAAGTCTGAAATACTTCCTTAAGGACTATGTTTGACAGTTGCTATCTCTGATATTTCACCTTGACACTTATTTTTTTTATTGTGAAGGTACATCCGCATTCTTGCAAACATACACTTTGACTTGTGATTATCTTCCAATTTTTTTTTTCCACAGCAATTTTTGTGAAACCATGGATAAGTCAAAACTATGTGTTATTTTTGAATAAGAGTTACATTGTGGAACCAAATGCAGGGAGGGCAGGCAGCTCAAAATATCAACAGAGTATTTGGGAATAAAGCACAGAATGTGGACGGTTCCATTTGGTGATTTTGAACTTGAAAATGAACCAGATAGAAGACCACGGAGCAAGGTGGATCAGGGAGCTGAAAGTTGTCATGGACGTGAATCCATCCAACCTATGCGTGAATTAAAAGCAAGGTTTGGGACGTGTTTATGCTGCTGGTGGGACTTCAAACTAGTACAACCTTTTTGGAAGGAAGTATGGGGAACCCTCAGATAACTCAAACTAGACCTCCTATTTGATCCTATAATCCCATTACTGGGCATTTGTCCAGAAAAAAGGGAATCCTTTAATCATAAGGACATTGAGACCGTTTATCACACCTCAGTTTTCAACTGCCAAAATGTGGAAACATCTTAAGCACCCACCAACCCAGGAATAGATTAACAAGTTGTGGTATATGTATACCATGAAATATTAATCAGCCATTAAAAAAGATGGAGACTTTATATCTTTTGTATTAACATGGATGGAAGTGGAATACATTATTCTTGGTAAAGCATCACAAAAATGAAGCAAGAATCCAATGTACTCAATTCTGATATGAGGACAACTGATGACCTAGTACATGGTGGGAGGCTGGAGGAAGGGGGTACAGGAAGAGAGAAGGAGGGAGGTGGAGGGAGGAAGGGGGTACAGGAAGAGAGAAGGAGGGAGGGGTGGAGGGAGGAAGGAGGTACAGGAAGAGAGAAGGAGGGAGGTGGAGGGAGGAAGGGGGTACAGGAAGAGAGAAGGAGGGAGGGAGTGGAGAGTCATGGGGTATAACACACTTCTTGGGGATGGGGCACAATTATAAGACAGACTTTGCCTAACAACAACAACAAAAAAGCAAGGTTTGATGTTAGTTACTAGTTACTATTCTAACAATATTGGACCATTTGAGACAAACTAGCCAGATAAAAAAGCTGGATAGGCTCAGCACAGGTAGTTCAGTGAGTAGGGAGCCGGCCACGTATGCTGAGGCTGGTGGATTCGAGCCTAGCCTGGACCTGCTAAACAACAATGACAACTGCAATCAAAGAATAGCCAGGCATTGTGGTGAGTGCCTGTAGTCCCAGCTACTTGAAAGGCTGAGGCAAGAGAATTGCTTAAGCCCATCACAGCACTCTACCCAGGGTGACATAGTGAGACTCTGTCTCAAAAAAAAAAAAAAGAAAGAAAAGAAAAGAAAAAGAAAAAGCTGGATAAGTGGGTACAGCATGAATTAAATGAGTGTCAGAAGACAAATCGTCTTGAAGCTTGCCTTTCTCTGCTGTCATGACATAAAGGCAAACAATTTCTACACTGTACTATTACATGTGATGAAAATGAGTTCTTTTTGACAATTGCAAGCATTTGGCACAATGACTGGATAAAAAAGAAGTGCCAAACATAGTCCCAAGCTGAATATTCAGAAACAAAGCTAATGGTGTCTGTTTGGTGGCCCAGTGTTGGTATTATCCACAACGGTTTCATAAAACCTGGTCAGTGGATTATAGCAGATGTCTACTACAACCAGTTGGACAAAATGATGAAGATGCTTATGCTAAAGCAGCCAAAATTGGTCAACAGAGACAGGCCAATCCTCTTGCGAGAGAACTCCGGACCACTTCTCACGCAAACAACGCTGCTCAAACTACAGAAGCTGTCTTGGAAAGCTGGTCATCCTCTGTATTCACCAAACCTCACACCAACTGGCTACCACTTCTTCCAGGTTTTGGACCACATTTGCAAGGAAAAATACACAGTTCTCAGTGAGCTGTGTTAAGTCCCTTTTGCAATTTTATCGTCACTCGCTCCCCTGCCTTCTTCACTGCTGGCCACTGTTACACAAACCACTGTTGAGATGGCAAAACTGTATGGACATAGTTTAGGGGACACAGCATAGTTAATCATGCTGTGGTTAATTATACTGTTTCTTGTTTGAAATGAATAAACTAAACTTTTGGTTCTAACTTGGACATTTAGATTTAATGACCTAATATCTTGCAGTAGGCTGTCACCCAAATAGGCAGCCCTCACCTAGACCACAAGCCTGCATCCACATCCTCTCTCACGAAGCAAGCTGACCTCTGAGCTCTTCCTGATAAGAAATCGCTGAACTGAGAGTAGGAGGGTGAGGAAGTGGAGATGACAGACACTGTAACAAAGGAAGGATTAAAGTGGCATCGCTGTTCCTGGCTGGGCCTGGGCTTGGCCAGGGGCTGGAGTTTTGCCGTTCAGTCCCCATCGACTTTGGGGAATATCATCTCTGTGTTTACGTGCTGGAAAGGAAAAGGGAAAGGGCCTATAGCTGGGATTTTATTTCGTCTTCTTTTCATTATTTCCTTTTTATCTCAGGTTAATGTGAGAGCACAGACAACCAGGTCACGATATTTGAACTGTTAGGTAGAGTCCGTCTTACAGCCGTGTCCCACACCCTACATTGTGCCCATTAAGTAAGAACACCCCGAACTTCCCCTTCCCCTTCTCTCTTCCTCATTCCTCCTCCCGCCCAACCTGAATTGAAATGAGTTTTTCTCCTCTGTGGGTGTGAATTAGATCACCTACTGGCTTCAGGTTAGTATTGAGTACATTGGATTTTGCTTTTCCATTCTTGTAATACTTTCCTGAGAAGAATGTTCATTTCCTTTCTTTTTCCTTCTTTTCAAAATCAGTTATCATGACTATTGTGCACATTGGGAGAGTTTACTGGCCTGGATATAGATCTTATGTGTCTATGTAATGAGTATACCTAAGAAACTTCTGAACATGAAAAGAAAGGGGAAAAAGTATTGAAAAGAGCCAAAGAGAGGCAATACATTACCCATGGGAAATAGCAATTTGTTTTTTGGTTTTTTTTTGAGACAGAGCCTCAAGCTGTCCCCCTGGGTAGATTGCCGTGGCATTACAGCTCACAGCAACCTCCAACTCCTGGGCTCAAGCGAGTCTCCTGCCTCCGCCTCCCAAGTAGCTGGGACCACAGGCACCCGCCATAATGCCTGGCTAT